>FIZU01017606.1:0-27166 GCA_900064475.1 Pseudococcus longispinus | reverse complement strand
TTGTCTAAAAAAAAACATTCAAAAGCTTAAATTTCGTCATTTTCCAACTATTTTTCCTCAAAAATTTTCAGTTGTGATTTTCCCATCAAGATCATAATTTTCTAATTCAGATTAAAATGTTCTGCTTAGTTCATTTGGTAATTTTTCAACTCGTTCAGCAATGTTTTACCTTCAATTACAGTTTTTCCAACTCAAATTCCAAATTCCCAACTAAACAACTAATTTTTCAGTCAACTTTTTTGACTTTTTGGATTTGGAAAATTTCAGATAGTACGCTGACTTTCTGACATTTTGTCAAACTTTTTTGAACTGATTTTAGACATTTCGTCAGACTTTTGCGAAAATCATAACGGTGTTTCTTAAGTGTTTAGACGTTTCCATACTTGGGTTTGAGAGCTTAGCCACAATCTGATCAAGTGGCCAATGCGGCCGTTTTTAAGCTGAATATTTATATTTTTTCATTTTTTTTTCATTCAATAGTCGCAGCCTCCCGGGAAATTTCCCGGTGTCCCGGTGGGTTTATCCGACCCTGTGTTTGTCTGATAATAAAAAAAATGTCTAAAAACTAGCATGATCTCTGAAATTTTCGAAGCCCAAAAAGTGAATGGAAATCTGGAAATTTTTCCAAGTTCAAAAAAGTCTAACAAAATGCCTAAAAGTCAGCGTTAGATAACAAGCTGTCTGACAAAATTCTGATTCAAACTTTTGTTGAAGGTCATAAAGTTGAAATTTTTCAAGCTCAAAAAAATTTGACAGCACTAGTTTCAAGTCGATATCTATCATATACTTAATACAATATCAGCCAAATCGAGGAATTTTAATTTTTTTTCAGCTCATTTCAAGTAAAATTTTCAAAAGTCAAAAAATACTCAATTCGTGAAAAAGAGCAAAAATGAATTGAAGTTTCTCAATTTTGCTGAAGTTGCAAAAAATGATAAATATTAGCTTGTAACAAGTCTAGATATAATTTTCAGGCACCTAGGTCACTAAGAAGGAGATTGTGGGTACCCAAAATGGCGGCATTCAGGTATTTTAAAAAATAAGAAAAAAGGGAAAAATGATCGAATTTGGTGTAATTGCAGGTTGATGGTGTAGGAGTATTTCAGTGTCATTGATAATATATTGCAAGAAAAAAAATATCGACCAGAAATGACTCATCTAAAAGGGAAAATGGGAGAAAACATTGGTTTTTTACATTTTTAAAGGCGATGCAACATTATACATATTTTTTTCAGAATTGCACCTCTGAAAGGGGTTACCAAAATGGCTGTTAGAAAGCTTAAAATGTCCATTTGATCTTGAAAAGGTGCTCGAATTTTTTTTTTTAATTTCATACATTACCCTAGGTACCTACGTCTACAATCCCTATTTTGAAAAAATTCGGTTGAAAACTGCTAAAATATAAATTTGCAACGAAAATTCACGTTCAATTCCCCTCGTCCAATAAGCAGAAAAAGTCCCCGCCATTTCCTTACTACCCATGAAACTATAAAATATACGATATGCCTTTGCTCATTGCATTTTTCAAGTCCATAAAGGCGTGATATTTGAACTTTTCTTGAAATTTTCCAAATCCAAAAAATCTTTTGAATTCTGAAAAATTTTCCAAGTGCAAAAAAACAGGCAAAATATCTAAAAGTCAGCGTAACGGATTTTCGTAAATAAATTTCTTAATGTAACTTTTTTGAAAAATTTTCGAAATCCAATTCCAACTGAGTACAAAAAGTTGGTAAAAATCTGAAAATTTTTCAGAATTCAAAAAAGTTCGACAAAATGTCTAAAAGTCAGCATTAGGGAAAAAGCTGTTTGACAAGATGTCTGACTTGAACTTTCTTGAAATTTTCCAATTTCAAAAAGTTTAACAAAATGTCTGAAAGTCAGCTGCACATCCGAGAAGTATGCCAGACAAAATATCAGAAAGTTACCCTGATTTCTAAAATTTTCTAAGTTCAAAAAATCTAAACTTTTTGAAACTATCCAAGTCCAAGAAAGTCTGACAAAATTCTGAAAGTCAGCATTATCTCTGAAATTTTTTAAGTTCAAAAAGTCAATGGAAATCGGAAAATTTTTCCAAATTCAAAAAGTTTGACATAATGACTAAAAGTCACCTTCAAGGAATTTCGTCTCGTTTTTCGTGGAATTACCCATAGTAAAAGCTTATCCTATCCTAAAATTAGGCTACTGGGGAGGGGGGATTAGTCTATGATGACCAACTTTCACCAGATAATTTCAAATTCTGTGCTCATGGCCAAATCACCTCCATGAACCTGGCAATGTTCTGTATCACATCTTCAAAAAGAGGAGTAACCTCACGTCTAACCCCGTTGTTATTTTAATCCAAAATAAGAAAATTCCAGCGACCATGAAATCGTGCTTACATGATGGAAAACCCACCGTGAAATTATTTTCACCGTTTTTCGAGTCCCTTTAAAAATCTTTATGTAAGAATACCCGAGGTCGAGGGTACGAGCAATACCCACACAGAGAAGGATAGAAAGAGAGGGAAAAAAATAATCATATTTCATAAGATGGTAAAATAGGGTAAGTTTAGCTTGAACTTTCACTTTCTTATAATAACATTATTACAAGAAGAAAACTGAAAATATGTTATGAGTTTTCTTTTTTGGGTTTCCTTTTTCGACTTATCCGCCAACCAGTACCCGCGCGCATATTTTTTCTTAACTAAATATTTTCTCCTTTTTTCTTTAAGATTAATGACCCGAAAACTTCAAGAACATAAACACCGTTAGTTTACTATGCAAGAAGAAGAAGAAAAAACATTCGAATTTTTCCAACGTTATTCGTTGGTTTTGAAAAGAAAGTAGAAGAAGGAAAAAAAAACCTAAAACATACCCTATTCATTATAACTTGTGTATATACACCCTTAATCTTGTATAACTATATAATCTTTCCTGTAGCAATTTTTTTCCCTGACTAATCGAACGCGTTCGTTGCGGTGCTGTATACGTACGTATAACGTCGTCGCCGCCGCACCGCTCCGCACCGCCCGCGCACTTTTCCAACTTAAATTAAAAATGTTAACAAAGTGGAAATATTCTCTGGTTTTGGTTAAATTAAATTTCGCGCCGACTTGACAGGTGGTAATTTCCATGTTGCAAATTTTCAAACGAGCTTGAGCACAAATTTATAGCGCCGACGATACGAGTTCGAATGAAAATTCGCGTCGATTGGTGGAAAAAAATTTACTCGAGTGGTTTTTCCCTGCAAAAAAGGTCGAAATGGAAATGAAAGGTTTTCACGAAATAATCGAGGGTCTTTCATACTCGTATACACATAATAAGGAAACATTGAATGCATTTTATATAACGCCAGTGCACGGTATGATTGCATCGTACGTCTACGCAGGGGTTAGCGATTCGGTACTTCAGTTTCATCAAATCTTAATAATGTACTTTACAACTAGGTAGTTTAGTTTCTTTTAAATAGCGAGTGAAACTACAAAATATTTACTCACTCAAAAGAGAAATGAGAAAGATTTCAAGTTGGATACAAAAATCCAAAAATTGAATAAAATCAATTTTTTCAGAGCAATTATCTGCCAAGAAGAGCTACATTACATTGAAAAATTGAAATGAAACATTTTCAGTCTTTCATTTTTTTAACTTTAGTGGAGTTCTAATGAAATAACACTATTTAATAAAACTACTTATCCTTGACTCCTCGGGTGATAGGGAGAGGAGGAATACTTCATAGTTTAAACTAGGGAGAATATCGCCTTACATAAACTATAGGTATACAATTTTTCTGCATCACTTCTCATTTTTAGAACAAAATACTTACAAAATCATGAGCAAATGGAAGAAAATCTGTTTTTTTATCTCGTTTATAACGATTTTCCACTTTTGATTCGTTCGAATCACCCGAACTGCAACATACATTTCCATTCTTACGCCTAAGCTTGAGTTTTCTGAAAAAAAATAAAATGAAATGAAAACTATTTATTAACGAGTATGGAAAATCAAGTTTCCTTAGTGATCAAAAAAAATCATCAAAATCAACAAAAATATTCCTGAAATTGTCAAATTTTTACAAAAAACGATTGTAAAATTGTCAAAACTGTCAAAACATTATTAAAATCGTCGAAAAATCCGTTAAAATTGTAGAGATTTTTCATAGAAACCATTTAAAATCCGTAAGAACGGTCAAAAATCATGGAAATACACGAAAATTTCTCTAAAATTTATCAAATTTTCGTAAAAATCACAAATTACTTCTTTCGAAACATCAAAAAAAATCATTAAAAGTATTGAAAATCTCGTAAAATTTGTGATAATATTCATAAAAATCGTTGAAAAATGTTGTAAAAGGGATTGAAATACCATAAAAAACGATGCAAAATTTACAAATTTTCATAAAAATATGCAGAAATAACGCAAAAATGGTAAAAATCATGAAAATTATGGAAAACGTAAAAATTCCAACAGTTTTTACAATATTATTATGTACTTATTTTTGTGATTGATAATTTTAGCCATATTTTTAACAATTTTCATGATTTTTAATCATTTTTTCTCATTTCATTAAATAATTTTCATGACAATTTCAACAACTTTAACAAAATATTTGACGATTTTTCATAATTTTTAGACTGTTTTGCAATATTTGTTAGGTACTAATTTTCGTTGACATTTTGATAATATTTCAACATTTTTATCGATTTTCATGATTTATCGATCTTTTTTTTTTCATATTAGCATAGGACATGATAATGCGATTACCAAAACTGCAGAAAACGTCACGAAATTCAGACACAAAATTCCTTCACGCTAACTTTTAGACATTTTGTCAGACTTTTTTGACTTGGAAAAATGTTAAAATTTTTACTGACTTTTGAGACTTGGAAAATTTCAGAGATCATGTTGATTTTTAGACATTTTGTCAGACAAACACTTTAGACTTTTTGTACTTAAAAAATTTTAGAAATCACCATCTAACTTTCTGACAATTCTGACATTTTGCCATCAAGTACCTATAATTTTTGGACTTTAAAAATTTCAGAGATCACATTGACTTTCAGACATTTTGTCAGGCTATTTTAGATTTCCTGGACTTGAAAAATTTCAGAAATTATGACTTTCTCGATTTCGAATTTTATAAAGTGGTCAGTTGACTTCTTAACTTAGATAAATTTGGATTGTTTCAAAATCTGACTTTTAGACATTTGACGAAACATATGATAACATTGTGTCTGACTCTTTGAACCTACAATTAGATAAAGTCAGACATTACCTATGTCAGACTGGAATGTGCACTTCAGCAGTTTGACATAGCAAAAAGAGTAAAAGCATATCCTATGGTTTATACTTTCATGGGTAGTATGGAAATGGAAATGACTGGCGGGGGGGGGGGGGGGCTTTCATGAAAATTAATGTATTTATTTTTCAAGCAAATAATTTTAATTAATACAAAATCCAAAGGTTTGAAAATAAAATATGTCTAACTTGAAAATAACGACTAATAATGATATGACCATTTTCGAGCTCTGAAAATATTTCATCATTTGAAGTTCAGTTGAAAAAAATCACTTTCAGGTCTCATTATCTCGATTGAAACATTTTTATGAACATAATAGTAGAAAAATTTCTCACATTTTGTGAAAAATTCTCTACTTCAAATAAAAAGCTAAACTTTTTTTCAAAGCTGAAGTAATATTTTGAGTCCCTGTTTTTCCATTCACATCAAAACAGTGGTAAAAAACTTTTGAATACAAAATTTTGAAAAATTGGGTAAACATTTGCCCACGTGATGGAAACGTACATGGCATAAGTACATTCAAAGTCACTCCTCTTTATTTTTCAAATCAACTCGAATCGTAAGATTTTGCAATTCTTAAAAAATATTTTTAAAAAATCGAGTATTCTCTTTCCAAGACTTTCGATGAATATTTCGCTATCAATCGCATGCCAGAAAAAAAACTTCAACTCGATCTACCCTCTACCCTTCTCAATGAAAAACGACGCCAATAAAAAAATTTCTTCGTACCGTTCTACGATGACGACGGTACAAAGAGACCAAAAAACTCTTCAAAAAAAAATCATAAACGTCAAATTTTAATATCTTTGATGGTCGCATTTATAGCCAACTAAATGATAAATACCCGTCACGGTTGCTCGTGTCGAGTATACGTATTTTTTCACTGCGCTGTTTCTCGACGAGCACGCCGAATTCTCATGAAGCGTTACGAAAAATTTCTCGTATACATATTATACGTAGTCGTAGTCGTATACTGATAAAGCGAAAAGAAAAACCCGGTTGCTGGGTGAAAAGGGATCCACGGCACGGTTTGCGCTACGGGTATACGGATAAGAGAGGAAAAAGGAAACTCATTATATGGAAAAATAAGCATTTTTTTTGTACGGTGGAAGCGGCCTCGCTGGGCCCGGCTTGCGGCGCTAATATCGGGTGTGTAAGTTTTTAAAAAGGCGACAAAAACTGAAGGAAGATGAAGAATAATAAAAGTGTACATTTTTAACCGCCGTAGTTAATGTCCTGGAAGAATCGACAGTCTTCAGAAAAGCTTGCGAAAATGGCGGGAAAAAATTTCACCTCCTTTTACTCCACATCGTATATATAATCGCACCCCATCCCCACGTCGCGTCGAGAACTCCATAGACGACGAAGAGATATCTGCGTACAAGACAGAGCACGAAAACCACCCACAACTGACAGAGTGAGAACGAGCGAGAAGGAAAAAAACATCACCGCGAAGGGATGAATATCGTCGTAGCAGCAATTCAATTGAACAAGATATTAAAAGTGTTGCGAGATGAAATCATGCGAAAAGTAGCTATTATAAGAATATAAACTGTTTCAAATCGTAAATCATTCGTTTATCTGTTAAACAACTTTTATCTGCGCAAATTCACCCTCCCTGCTCGTGTCACCTCAGCTTTCGCGAAAAATACCATAAATATGACAAATTCATCTCTCTCGCAACGTTTACGTGCAAGTACGAATACACTTGTTGAAAAACCACGCCAATTCTTCCATCGTCCTCGAGAGTTTTCAATTATTAAAAATTGCTTTATTTTAATTCTTTCGCTAGAAAAAATTCGGAAGAATGTCTGCACAGCTCGGTATTGCGATCCGGAAACGTCATGCTGTGTTGAATTGTAAAAGAAGAAAAAAAAAGTTACGCCTGGCTAAAAATCACGACACGGTTTTTCTTGTTTTAAAAACGTATAATCATCGTATAGAAGTAGGAACGATTATTAAAGTCACATTAACGCGCCTGTGTATAAGCAATCAACTTGTAAGAAAATGTATGGGTACAGGTACGACGTACTACGTACCATAGACGAAAAAATAAGGTATTATAGGTACAGTATACGTCGCCGAGCCCAAAACAACCGTAGACGCTCGCAATGAACTATAATAATAGTAATATCGGGTCAGAAAAAAAGCATGGAAATATTTATAATAATAGAGTGTACCTATATTCATGGTTTCGAAAATCATTGGTAAATGGTAATGAAGGATATTTTGATTTTTATCGGTTATCCTACCTCTACCTCTACTCTACTCTACTCTACCTCTATACACCGACGCCATGCAATATCAAGGCCCCACTTGCGGTTGCTTACTAGTTATTATCAACCAAACAAGTGTTTTTTCGCCATAGTTGTTGTTCTGGAATAAAAATTATATGGGTATTATTGGTTTCCTGTATCGACCAATCGGCTTACGAGTTTGGTACGTGAGAATTAAGGGCACTTTTATACACCTAAACTTGGAGTAGATTAAAGAAAACGAATACCTCGATATGAACGAATAAAATTTACACAGGTGAATTTTTCAAATTGATGTATATATTGATAATTTTAGATTTTTATCCAAGGTTAAAAATTACCAAGGTTTTGCTGTTTCGTGACTGGGTACTGTATTGAAAAATAAAGATAATAATTAAATTTATGGGAAATCCGTGTCAATGATGTCGTGCTGATATACTAATTATGGCTAATTTATATCACTTTTTTCCCCCACGAATGTTATTGATTTTCTTTTAATCTTACCTCTTTCATGCACCAGACTCGTCAGCCGAGTGAATTTTAAATATTTTTCATAGCACAAGAAAAATTAGCATGGTACAATCAATTTTTTCCAGATCTGTTTTTTTATGAGCTAACTAATTTTTGTTAATTTTCCATAAAACAATGATAAATCTTGATCCTTATTGCATTTTTTTCGACTATTGAAGGAATTTACAGTGATAGGACTGTCAACAAAGATGTTAAAAAATTCTTAAATCGTCCAAAATGGCATTTGAAAAAAATCGTTAAAAATCCATAAAACTTACATCAATTTTTTTTTGTCAATTTGAAGTAAAATTCGAAATTTATACTTCTTATTCATTATTCGAAAAACTCTATGAGGCATTTGGCAATAAAACACGTTCCACGCACTTTGACTTTTGAGTAAAACGAATTAGGATATTTGAATTTTTTTCTAACCTCAAATTTGAGTCAAAAAATTAAGAATCTCCAAACTTCTTCAACCACAAAAACACATTAGGCTATTCAAACCACAAAAAATTACTTAAAGTCTGAAAAATCATCTGGGTACCACAAATTTTTGACAGAATTTCGTGACGAATTAAAAATGAAAATCCAAAAGGCAATTTCACGACACCCAAATCATAAGTGCAAAAAATTAGAATCTCTAAAATTTTCCAAAGTCCAAAAAGTCAGTCTAAATAATCAATTATTTTTCATCCCCCTTCCCCCAAAGTCATCAAAGTAAAACAAATTTGTCATTGAATTTCGTAGTGAATTGTTACGCCCAAATTTTCAGATTGACTTCTAGCCATAATATACCTACATGCAAAAATACGGTAAAACAATTTTTTTATAACAAAATTTTAAAATATTGTGGTACCTGGAGGCGCCTAAGCAAAATTTTTTCAAACTACAATTTTTAGACAAAACAGACGTTTTTATTTCGTTCTTCAACATTTCTTGAAAAATTCAAGAAAATCCTTTAAAAATACTTAAAAATTAGAAATCCGTATGAAAATTCTCAAAATTGTTCACAAAGAACGTGAAAAATCTTCAATGATAAGGATACATCATAAGTTGATAGCTTTTGAAAAGTATACCTAAAATTTGAATTTAGACTCTTCTCCGACTTCGATCCCGTCATAGTAAGTATGCAAAATTAGCACAACCTAATACCTGCTGAAGAAGCCCAATTACGCCTATAATACCCACTTGAGGTAGTGTCTCAAACGACATTTTTAAAATAAAACATAGAACAAACCGTAGAAATTCGAATTCGTAAATTTATTTTGAAATTACCACTTCGAAATTCAACCTCACATTATCCCATTTCCTCACTTTTCGATTTATCGATACTATATTTTCTTATATCGATAAGTACTTTTACTGCGGTTCCACCAAAAATTATCTCAAATCAAAATACAGGGTTTTTCAGGATTTCTTAAGACCTTTGGCAAGATGTTTCTCATGTTTAGCCCCCCCTTCCACCTCTCTCACTACCAATAAAAAAACTTGGATTTTGCATAAATGTTCAAATTCCAAAAAAAAAAAAATAAGTAGAAAAATGAACGAGATCAAGGAATTGTTTCATTTGAAGTGATAAAATTGGAAAACGGACGGATTCTCAATGAATTTTGAACAAAAAATGCAAGACTTTTTCAGCCCTTTTTCAATTTTCTGCACCCGTTAGACATCTGGCTTTAATACAAATACATCGATAGGTCGATACTTTTACAGCATTAGCAAAGCAACATTACTTTTTTAAGATTTTTTTGTTATCTACATAGGATCTATCAAGAAGCCATTAAGAATTCGACTGAATGACGATTTTTTCAATTTTTTCCCTTCCCCTTTCAACACAATTTTAAATACCAATTTTTTGGTTTGTCTGTCTAATGGAATCAAGGCATACACACGATTTAAAATATGGAAATTCTCTAGAGGTGAAGTGGGTGTGAAAATATCAATTCCAAAAAACAATGATGCCAAAAAAATCACACAATTTCGAACAAATGCTCCTAATTTTTCATTCAAAAAACTGGCTTCAAAATATTTTTTTAGTGAAAATGGAGTCCAAAAGCAACGAAATTGAAATCACTGTAGATGTTACACCTAAATTGTGAAATTGCCTAATTTATGAAGTAGGCAACGTTTTTGCCTATTTCGTGAAATAGGCAAAATTTTGCCTAAATCGTGAAATTTCGTGGAATTTTCAACTTGAAACGTTTCTATCATTTTTCTCAGTCAACAACAAAAAATTCACTTTATTTCAGCTCCAAGTACAAGCTTTCAGCTCTGTTAAAAAAAAATTTCACACCCTGCGTTGATTAGAAAAAGTTTTACAGCATAAAGGCTTTAAAGTGTCTTCTTAAATTTAAAACGATTACACCAAGTTTTCTATCAGAGGTAGGAGGCTGTTTTTTTTTTAATCAAAGCTAAGAGCTTGTACTTGGAGCTGAAATATCATAGATTTTTCGTTTTCAACTGAGAAAAATGATAAAAGAGTTTAAATTTCAAATTTCACGCCCAATTCACGAAATAGGCAAAAACGTTGCCTATTTCATAAATTAGGAAATTTCACAATTTAGGTGTAACATAGATACTAAGTACCTACATATGCATAATCATTTCAACGAATATTTACAAAAAAATCCACGCACTTCGAACACTTTCGAATACCAGTATTTTAATGTACTCAAGGACCTATGCCGAATTCTAGGAAATATTCTTTTTCTATCACTTCATCCCACCAACGTAGTTCCTATTCTAGATCTATTCACTACCCAAGTATACTTCTCGAGCCTGACAATATATTCGAAGTTTAAACCATCATTAATAATCGCGAACAGCAAAAGTTTGACAAGTTCGAGGACATTGAATTCAAAAAGGGCTGATATGTCTGTTTTCCATCTTTTACAATACCACACAGAGTACCTACTACATCTTATTAGCATGAAGACTGGTTGGTTTTTTGACAAAAAGGAACCTCGACTGGTTCTCTGAAACTACATTCACCAAACATACACGTATTCATTTTAGCACCGCAAGATGAATAATTTAAAAAATCCCAGGAACACTTTAACGACTTCTTTGAAGAATTTCACTGGAAGTACATGCAGATTTCAGACTTGCAGCTTCTCGATAAACTAACTCAAAACGTCCGTCGTGTCGAATCGTGTCGTTAACACTCGCGAGAGGAAAAAAACCCGAAGTTTTTTCTCATCCAAACCAATTCGCAAATAATACACGAATGCTGCTCGCAATACGCGCAGAGTGTAAATTTTCTATATCATTCGGATGGGGGGAGAAGGTCGTCGCCGCCGCCAACAATAAAGAAACAAAAGTAAGAGAATGCATCTGCTGCACGCATAAATAATCGGAAAACGGGGAAAGTTTTTGAAAAGTTTACGTTCTAAGGGAGACGATAATGGGTATGACCAGACCGCATAGAGTCCGAGTCGGGTCCTTTAATCATGCGGCATTCTTGGTATAAGGGATACCAACGAGCACGAGAGTACCGCCAGAACCGGGGTTCGGCTATTTGTTAAAATTCCAAACGGCGGGATGGCCTTTTTTGGTCTCATCGCTTATACCGTCGCTGGCCGCAAATGTTTGCAACATCTTCAAACAAAATGTTATGTTCGCAAGTGTTTTACTAGCTCATTCCCACGCTATCGCTATGCTACGACATATAGTACATGGCCGGCCGATTCGAGCACGGGTACAGTTTGTTATGTATAGTACCGAGTATATATACGAATATGCGAGGTGTGGACGCAGAGGCGGAGGCGGACGGGCGCAATACTTTTACCGACACTGGACAATGGACAGCACCCTTTTCTAGTGCCACTTTCACTTAACTATGTGTGTAACTCTGACTTAATGCTTTGTATATCTATTAAAAGAGCCGACCTTTTTGCTCTTTTATTTATTATGTTAATTAGAGTGTTCGGTGGAATTCTGGATATGCCACCGCGATACGACGACGGCGACCTTCGGTAATGCTGCGCGATACACTGTGTTTTCTGCTAAGCAGATACTGCGTATTTGTATACCTAGAACCTGAAGTCTTTTTCAACATTTTGCTCAATTGCTTCGAACTTCGATCTACAAGACGTGCACCAGCATCGATATCGATATCGATACCTAATGGATCAACTCAACGCACGAATTCCAATAAATAACTGCCTAACATTATTTATGATTTTCGGAGGAAGGAAAATTGATCACCAAGTTTCGTGTAATTTGCAATCTCATTAATTTTTGTTATTGAAAATATCGTTAAATATGTAATTGTATGATTTAATAACTCAATACTTCATTGAACGTGTAAACATTTCAACGACTTTTCTAACCCCTTAACCCCAGGTGTTCTCGTAAATCGTAAAAATATACCTACGAATTTGAAATTGACATAAAAATTGGTAAAAATATCGTAGAACTAGTCTCGTTGATAATTTCGTTAAAAAGTCATAAAAAGTATCGAAAATCTCGTAAAAAGTCCCCGGCATTTCCATACTACCCATGAAACTATAAAACATAGGATATGCTTTTGCTCATTGAATTTTCAAGTCCATAAAGTCATTTGAATTCTGAAAAATTTTCCAAGTTCAAAAAGTCAGGACAAAATAGGTAAAAGTTAGCGTAACGGATTTTTATAAGGAAATTTTGTAATTTAATTTTTTTGAAAATTTTTCAAAATCCAATTCGAAGCACAAAAAAGTCAGCAGAAATCTGAAAAATTTTCCAAATTCAAAAAAGTCTGACAAAATGTATAAAATTCAGCGTTACGTAAAGAGCTGTCTGACAAAATGTCTGATTTGAATTTTCATTTTCTGAAAATCAGCGTGATCTCTGAAATTTTCCTAGTTCAAAAAGTCTAAATTATTTGTCTGACAAAATGGCATCATCGCTGAAATTTTCCATGTACAAAAAGACGATGGAAATCTGAAAAATTTTTCAAGTCCAAAAAAGTTTGACAAAATGTCTAAAAGTCATGGTTGGAGAATTTCGCGACAGAATCTTTCTTGATTTTTTCAAATTTTTTTCATAGGTATGTTGAATAATTTTGGTGAAAATTTTAATTAGGTACACTTTTTAAGCAATTTTCATAGAAATTTAATCATGTTTCTTATACTTTTATGATATTCTGTGTTTTTATTTGCTAAATCTTAAACATTTTCGATGCACCTTCATCAATTTTCACGCTATTTTTACCTGATTTTCGTTAAAATTCAACGATTGTTCCCACATTTTAAACAATTTGCATTCCATTTTCAAAAACTTTCGAGATATTTGAATGAAGGAATTTTATGGCTATTTTATCGTTTTTATAGAGAAATTTGTATCAATTTTTAGAACACTTTGAGCAATAAAGCGTCATTTTCAATGAATCAATTATCATTTCATCGACCATGGGTAATGGTATTCCTAGTTAAGACAGGTGATTTGGTCTTGTCTCCACTTTTCGAAACTAACAAGCAAATATTACTAATGACCCTGAAAAAATTTTAGGATGCAGTTTCAACTTCCCACCCCCCTCCCCCTCCCCAATAAATGGAAATATTACTTTCACATTGAAAATTTCCATTTTTGGTACAGTGTGAGTAAAAATTTTAAAATTTATGTGATAGGAGGGAGAGTGGTGACGAACTTTTGGGATTTTTTTTCTGATTTTTTTGCAGTATATTCTAGCGAAAAATTCTCCTCGAAAGTTTTAAACTACTAAGTATAATTTTAAAACTACCACTTTTAAACAAAATAATTCTGATTTTTTTCATAACTCCTCCCAGAATTAAAATAACCACCACATCAACTTTCACAAACTCAAATTTCATCTAAAATTTGAAAGAATTCTGGAGAAAACGAGCAGATTGGCCATTTCAACAGAAAATCGAACAAATTCACTCCTTTTTCAACATCTACGCAATACCCAAAGTTATTTTTCTGATAAATCAGTTGAAAACATATTTTCGCGATACAACGAAAAGACACGTATACATCTCCCGAATTCCACCCTTCTCCCTTCACAATTTCAAGATACAGACGGCAGTGCGGATGCCGAACGAATGGCATAGAAGATAAGAGGGACGAAGGGACCGGTAAAAAATAAATCGAAACGGCATGGCTTGCGATATACGAATTGTATATAAAATGCCATTTGGAAAATTGAACATTATTCATACATTTTGAAAATTTGTTTCGAGATAGTTACGATATCACGGTGGACGATCTGTTTTGCATCAGCACCAGTACCGGGGCAGCATCGGTACCGTGGCGTATACCGAAACGTAGAATAATATTCGAGTGGAAATAAGATATACGTCGTATTCTTTCTTTATACAGCTCTGGCATGGCGTAAGTTATAAGTAGCGCGAATTTCGCGGGCGAATAGCGAAGATACCGAGACCCGAGTACACGACGAATATAGAAATGCGCGAGGAGAAGCGCGACGAAGTTGGCCCGCCCGCGACAGCCCAGCCGCAGAAAACATCTCGTAGGGTGTTTATTTCCCTTCTTGAAAACGCTGATAACGTTTTGACAAGAAATGAAATTTCTCGATAAAGTGAAGAGAAGCGACTGGGAAACGGGCGAATTCCTGTTCACTTCGGGCAGGACACGGCAGCAGTTCGCGAACAGACATTATTAAAGGCGAGATACGTCTTGGCGCGCGTCGCTCTCTATATACTATATAGTATATACATGTATACACAGCACAGTACGAGTACACCGCACAGATACTGGTATTTTTTCTCTCGTCGCCGTGTCGGTGTCGCAGATCGCACAGACGAGCGGAGATGAGAGCAGAACATACGATGCAACAGTAAGCCTGAGGGGGTTCCTCTACGGTTTCGCAGTTCCGTTCATAGTCAGGAAATAAAACGAAGACGCTTATCATTTTCGGTATGAGACCAGGCAGCTCTCCACACTAAAGTACGTATTTTCCAGCTTGCTCTAACAAAACTGCCTGCCATGAAAATAACTTTTTACCAGCAACGTATACGTATCAATAGCTTGTCAATGTGGCAACCTTATACACACGCCCTTGCAGCGTACAAAAGCACGCTGTGATTTAAAGCTCGTTTTGATTTTCATTTGTTAAATGTGTACCTAACCTACGTACCAAACCAACAGATATAAGAAAACTCGTAGAATACGAGATGAAAATAGGGCAGAGATGCAGAAGGGAGGATTGCATCGATGAGACGCTTTTTTGGCAAACGTGCCGAATGAAGAAGTAAATAGACGAAATGCTCTACTCTCCAGAGACCATTCTATCTTAAAGTCTAAGACAGCCTTGGTATATACGATGTCCTATCCCAAGGCTCCGGTAAAAAGGTAATTTATGAAAAAAACGATCTTTTTTTCTCACAGCAGTACGTTTCTTTTCTACTTCACCGAAGGATCTAACGTCTAGACTCGAGTACCAAGTTTGTGTCGTTGGTCAACTGATTTATCTTTTAGGTTGCCAAGTGGTATATTCGAGCGTATTATTTGGGCATGTGTGATTTCAACTGTCTTTTTTTTTTGGTCGTGGTCGAATATCGATAGGAACTGAGGTCGTTGTACTAGCCTTTGATCCCACAGAAAAATATTAGCTGTTTGGTCAAAACTTCGATGAATCGGCATGGAATAGACCTTAGTCAAAATTTAGGAAATTTTTCATGCCATTTTATGAGATAAAATTGTACGAGAAAAATGATGGTGGTATTTACTTTTGCATCGAAATCAAGTTTTCAAAAGATTTTCTATCATTATGTCTCTAAATTAGGCAAATCGAGTTTTAAACTAATACAGGGTGTTCTTGTAGCACTGCGCCACCTTCCAACCACAGATGCAGCTACACAGACTACGCAAGTGTATGCATGTTTGCCGACCCCAGGATTGGAAGGTGCAAAGTCATGCACTAGTCCTGGTAGATGCTTCAAAACGTCGTAACTTCTCTGATAATGTAAATAGTCAATTTTTTTCAACTATCTCGTTGAACGTTTTCAGCTTTACAAAATGAGTTATATTCATGTTTTGTCTAACTCTAAAATTGAAGAAGCTACAATTATTTGAAAATTTGTAGGCTTCATAACTCCTTCAATTTTTAAGTTAGGCAAAATTTTGTAAGAGTCATTTTCTGTTGAGCTTTCAATTTTAAGCTCTAAAAAATAAGCTAAAATTTTTAGCATAACTCTAAAATTCAAGGAGCTACAAACATAAAAAAATATGAAAAGTGACATTATTTTCTTAAATTATTTTCAAAAAATTTGCAAAATAGTCTTTTATATTTTCAATTTTGGAGTGAGGCAAAAAATGATCAGATCATTTTGTTGAGTTTTTCAAGTTCAACAAAAATGGCTTTTACAAAATTTTGTATGACTTGAAAATTGAAGGAGCTATAAAGCCTACAAATTTTCAAATCATTGTAGCTCCTTCAATTTTAGAGTTAGGCAAAACATGAATGCAACTCATTTTATAGAGCTCGAAAAGTTTTACAAGAACATTCCAAAAAAAATTACCTATCTATATTATCAGAGGAATTACAACGTTTTGAAACATCTACCAAGACTAGTGCATAACTTTGCTACTTCAAATTTTGGGGTCGGCAAACATGCATATTTTAATGTAGTTGTAGTTTGGGTAGCTGCATCTCTAGGTGGAAGGCGGTGCACTGCTCCCGGAACACCCTGTATACACCATTTCAAGTTGAAATTTACACATGATTGAATTTTAATACGAACCTTTTTCGAAGATTTTTTTCACATTACTCCAACTCCAAATGAAGTATATTCATCAAAAAATATTCATTTTTGATTCCTTTGAATCTGGAAAAAATCCAATTTAGTTATCACTAGATGTTATATCATAAAGCAGACCTTACAGAAATATAACACGATACATGCTATTGGAAACATAACATAAAACTTGTCATGCCATAGGACACATGTCATTGGACATTTGAGACATCTCACGAAATAAATGTCACATGACACCCTATGGTACAACATAAGTCACTGAATACTCATATACATACCTATCACCATTACATCTCAAATCAAGAAACAAAATTCAGCAAAACTTATTCGAAATGTTGTGAAAATAGTACAAATTTGTAAAAACCTTGAAAATTACCACAAAAAATATCGAAAGTATAGTAAAAATAGTCAAAAAATCATGAAAGTTGTTAAAAACCTAGTACACATTACTGAAATAGTTATAAACATCGGTCAAAATATAGCAAAAGTGGTCAAAAATCACGAAGCTATGGCAACAATTGTAAAATTGTTGAAATTTGCATAAAAATCATTTAAAAAAGCCGAAAAGTAATGAAATTCGTCGAAAATGTTGGTGACTTGTCCAAAATTTTCACAAAAATTTCTAAAAATATTGCAAGAAATATCAAAAAATTATTGAAATCGTTGAAAAATGCAGTAAAAATGGTTGAAATGCCATAAAAAACGTTGAAAATCATAATTCAAATTTTAAAAATTTGTACACCCTTTGAAATACTTTTACAATTTGGGATTTACAAATCCAAAAAATCATCTGACTTGAGTGAACCTCTGAATTTTTTCAAGTCCATAAATTCATCTAGGGTAACATAATTTTGTAACTTGAAAACGTAGGTCACGCAAAAGTTTTCTTGACCCCCCCCCCCCCGCTCTCTCCTGACATAAGACATCGAAGCAGAGACAGAAGGAAGGGCTGAACCGAACGAAAGGCAAGGACACATGATTCTTATTTTTGTTATTTTGTTTTGGGAGGGGGTGGGGGGGGGGTAATATTCTTTTAAAATTCTGGGTTTTCGGTTCTTGTTTCTTCATTGTTTTTATTCCTTTCTAATGAGACCATTTCACAGTATCCATAAAAATTAATAGCACAAATTTGAAAACTACTTCGAGAAGCACCTCTTACATGGTTGGTTCCCAAGTTCTGTTATCTTACCTTTTATACAATACCTACTAAAATAATTTCATGATCATCTTACCCAGTACTTTTCAAACTATTCAAGTAAAATTTCGATTTCTCAATTTCCCTTCGAAAAAATCTATACTTTTGGAAATATGCAATACCATTACAAAACCTCGTCATTAATGGGTTACTCATCAATTCGAATGATCTTAGCTCAAAATACACATTTTAATGATAACGAAATCGTCATAAATTGTACGTGCGTGACTGTGCGTGACCAACTGACCATTAATACTCAACATTGGTCACAGCAGGCAAAATACGTGTGGTTAGTTCACTTCACGATCCAGACAAATTACAACAACCATCCCTCTTTAAAGGTTATAATGGCATTTATCGACTTTCTGACAACTGTCACAAGAGGAAGAGACAATTTAGGATTATTTACCATTTAGAAGACAAATAGTTACATTTTTTATCATAGCTGTAAAAAAAACCTTAGGCCTCTGTCACAAAAAACCTCCAATGAATTAAAAAATTATTAAAATACAAATTGAAAAAAAAAATCCAAGTCCATGGCCCTTATACGAGCACCTATATTATTGTGAATTTCGAAGAATAAAATCTGAAGGGCATTGTCTAATCATTTGTTCTTCTTAAACACGGCGCCCTAGTTCAGAGAGAAGTATTGTAAATGATGAAGCATTTAATGAGTTATATCGTAGCATTACTACTTGCACCTGAACATTGAACAATGACCAATGACCATAAAAATGCATTAGGCGTAATGTTGAATTCAGTAGTCCTAATTTATTGCATTTGGGATTTTTTACCAAAACGAAATTCAGTACTTAGTTCTCCATGATAAGAATTTTAATTCTTTTTTCGAACTGATTGAAGAACTGTTATAAAGAAATTTCAGTAAAAATGGCAAACCAACTAGCCAGAGGTTAATGACCTTTTCATCCACTTTTGCTTACAGACCATTCAAAAGAATTTTTCAAAAGGCTGCTCAAGATTTAAAAAATTGAAATCGAAAAAAAACTATTTAATTTTGCCAACATTTCATAACCTCCAGCCACGAATCAACCAAATCAGCGACAATTCGGCACCACATTCACAACTCAGCCTCGCGAAACCCAGACTCGAAATATTTCACTCATTCAGCCAACATTTATCCACCCCAGACAAGCTTCGAAAATCACACCAGCAAATTTCGATCACTCGAAGCATTAATCTCGAGACCGCGTTTAAAGAAGGTAAGTTCGAAGAGAGGATGAAGAAATTAATAATAATTTCGCCCGCTATCATCAATACGCCTTACGTCGGGTTAATCATTTTACAGCACAGAGCGGCCAGCGTCTCGAGGTAGAAAAAAATTGAAAAATTAAAACGTTCGCATAAGAAACGATTTATCAAACGCATCAAAACGTGTCAAAGTTTGATCAAAAGTCATTTGTTGGAAAGCGGAATAATTACATAGGATGTGCACGTAAGATTATTTTTATTTAATATACCGACAATACATAAGAGTAAGAGGCAGCTGAACACGTTCGACTTGTTGTACGTCTACGTATATACGAAAAAGATACTCTGCACCTTCGTCGTCGTCTATGGCGCAGGAGACCACAGGTACGATAGATATATGCTTTCTCATTTGTCAACGTTCGTCCCGCACACACCTACCTTATTTTTGTACCTGTTTTATTTTTTTCATTCTTTTTTTTCTACCTCCCTTTTCGGCCAATATATAATTAAGTTTTCTTCGGTATATAGCATATCGGAAACCAACAACAACAATCGTAACTCGACTAAGTATTCGGAAATGCACAACATATCTACTCACATTGCATAATATTTGTACAAAGACAATAAAAATTGACCCTTTTTGGAAACTCTTGACCTCTCCTCATATGTGGAATTTTTCTTAAAAACACACGTCCTTCTATAGGTGGTAGATACGAAACGCATATCCGACGAGAAGGTGTATAATAATACGATATTCATACCGTAACGAAAACCACCCCTTCGTCGTGGCTTTTATTCGCTCCTTCGGTAAAACTGCAGCGCAACGTACGTGAAAGAAATTTATGGTTTTTATCTTAATAAATTAATAGAGTCGTGTGCTAATGGTTTAAAATTTTTTAACTTAGGTGAAAGGACGACTACTACGGCGGTTAGACCGAAGCTTTTTTTACTTATTTTAGGATAAAGCGGCGCTTCCTGCTACAGAACCGCAGACTTTTTATCATTTTCCGGAGAGTCTTTTGTTCCTGCTCGAGAAAAAAGGAACCGGCGAAAATATTAGATAAAAGGCAAAAACGTAACTTCATTTATAACTTTTATAGCGATACATAAAGCTTTCTATTTTCTGTTTATTTATGAATATATTGTAATATACGAAAATTAGCGCAGAGGAGAAAAAAAAATAAAGAAAGAGATCGCTACATACGACTGGCTTCGGAGACCCGGCGACGAGACGTGGTCGTCTCGTGTGAGAGAATTTTAATTGTATTTGCATAAATAAGCTAAAAAGCTAGAGAAAAAAAATAAAATAAGGGAAACCAAAAGTTTACGTATAGGTACCTAACCTACGACCAAAACCAGAGATTACGAAAATTTGTAGGATCTGAAATTGTAATGTTGTAGGTAATTTTCATTGCAATGCACATATTTCAGCAGGCGATCCCTCTTTTTTTCTCTCCAAAAATTGAGTTAAAGGGGGAAAATTGCATAAATGCTAGAAACTGATGGATAGATAGATCGATGCATTTGATTTGGATCAGTGAAATTGGTACCAGAAAAGAAAAGTTGAGAAAATAACATTTTGAGCTAAAATCACGAAAGAGTCCCCAGAAAGGTGAAAGAAGGAGATCAAAAATAAAACAACGTTTTCGACGTCATTTCACCAAAAACCCAAACGAGTACGAAAATGGGTAGAAAAATTCCAATTGGTTACCAATTCAAAAGGTTCCATGATTTTGGGGACACTTTAAACAATTTTTACAAAAATATTCAGAATTAAGACAAAATTGATAAAGGTGTGAAAAAATTGTTCCATTTTCATAAATAAAATATGTATCATGAAACTTTGATGGCAAAATATGGTGAAACTTATGTAAAAATCGATGAAAAATAGTTTAAATTTACTAAAATGATACAGAAAAAGGCCTAAAATGCACGAATAGTGCTTGAAATGTGAGAACAATTGTCAAAATTTCGCAAGTAATCGCGAAAAAATGTGAAAACTACTAAAAAATTACAATGATTGATTATAAAATGGATATTTTAATCAATTTTTGATACCTACATTTTGAAGAATTCAAAAAAAAAATTGAAATTTTCAACAACATTGGAACAATTTTCACCATTATTCAGGCAATTTTACAGAAATAATTAAAAATTTAGATAAAATTGATAGAGATGCGAAAAAATTGTTTTTATTTCATGAAAATTGGCGAAAAAATGTGTTACAATGATGTGAAATTCGAAAAAAAAATTGTTTTAATATAGATATACTAAAATATTGAAAGAAATTCTCAAAATATAATAAAGTGTAAAATATGAGAAAAATTAGCGATCGAAATTAATCGATAAAAAACTGTGAAAATGTTGAAAAATTGCAAAAATTGATTATAAAATGGATATTGAAATCAATTTTTGGTACATTTCGAAGAATTCTAAAAAAAAATCATTTTCAACGATAGTTCAAGCATTTTTACAGTATTTTTCACAATTTCGAAGTACTTTAAACGATTTTAATTCGTAAATCTACGTTCTATCTGAGTATTTTTTCACGAAGAATACGTAGAGCATCAATAGTTTCCCGTTTTGTGGTGTTGTTGCAATCACTTCGAACCATGCCCAATTTTTTTTAAACGATCAACCCATTTCAATACATCACCCTCAATACTAATTAAATTATCAATTCACCTCGAACATCTGAATTCTCAAACTCGAAAAAATCATTATACCACAAAGAAATTAACCATTAACGATTCAGTCGCGTATTTCGAGTCTAAGATATCTATCACTTCGAATCAATCTTGTTACAATACCGAAAAACAAGACATCGTTAAACTGTTGCTCATTAAATCTAATGAAGTCGTCCAAACTTCGCCTACCCTTTAAATCTAGTCCCAAACTAGGTATATATAAATCCTCCTCGGAGAATTCATCATCAAAAATTAAACCAAAACTGTAAACTTTCTCTCCGCTTATAAACTTTCCTTTATCCAAAGACCTTTCAACCAACCCCCAGCATTTTCCTTCTCAACACCTTCAAACGAAAAAAAAGAACTTCCAAAAACTAACAAATTCGTATAAACCTCGTACTAATCCAACACAGCAACCACATCGATACTTCGGAGAGAAAAAAACCGGCAACAAATTAATGGTATTTATTTAAATTCGTTTAGTTTTTTTCTTTACTTTCGAAATCATTTTTATATACAATACGCAGATTCGATATGGGTATTAAAAAGAGAAGAAAAAAAAGTCGTCGACGAAATTACCTTTTCGCGATGCTTTCATCCCTTAAAGGCTGCCGAACTAAATCGCGAAATTATTCCGCCCCAACTAACCCTTATCCAGAATTCAAGTTTTCTCATGCTAATTCGTCAGCTAGTATAAGTCTACCCTTACAGTATCGCTAGTCATCTTCCCTCAAAAATACTCGCTTTTTATTCTATAAATCTCTTTCTACCCTAAGCCAAGTTTTTAAAAAAATACTGGGGGCTAAGCGAAGGTCTTCCGTTAACAAAGGACAGTAAAATATGCTTTATGGATGAGTAAATTCTCGTCGCTATGTACCAATGTAAAAATATCACGGTATGTCGGATTTTGCAATTTTTCCTTTCCTCTTTACCTATAAACGAGCAGCTTTTGCGCGAAAAGAAAAACCCATACCATACGTTTTACGAGTGGAGAAATTTATTAGCAGATTTACCCCCTTTAAAACCGCAACGATGCGCCGGCGACTTCATCACATCGTCGACTAATTTATGGGCAATACGTCGTAAGAATTAAGAAATCGTGTAATTTAATTGTTAACAATACACGGATACTTAGGCACGTTAATTATTAACAAGCATCTGATCCTATTACGTGCACATATTTCAATTCCAGTGGTATATAAATAACTCGCTACGTACATCTAAACCTATACGTATCGTACATAGACAAAAATTACACCATAACTTGCCCCCTCTACTCCTTTCTTGAGGTAGATACATAAAAAATAACTGCGTTTTCGTTTAACCGAACTCTGTGCCATATACTTTTCCTTATAATTTAAACGCTGCCGTCGAATTATTGGCACGTATCGTAAAATTATAACGTTCTGGTTAATTTTGAAAGCCAACCCTTTAATACTGTCGAGTCACGATTTACCATTTAAAACGCCCAGCAGAATAACGACTCTAAACGCCAAAAGCTTCTTTCCATCTCCATCGAGCTTTTACGCACACGAAACGTTCGTTACCGGAGAGTAAGTGTCGCTACAAAGTATCGCAACTTTTGACACGTAACAAGTATATAACTAGAAATTTCTCTATGCTTATCTGAACCGAAGTGAAGGGTGCGGACGAGCGAATGTATAAGGGTAACTTTTAGTTTTTCCAATTTATCCTAAAATAATTTTAAATACGTCACGATATAGTGAATATTCACCTAATCCACGTTTATGGAGAATTTTTTATTTCCATAAAACCTTTCTTTTTGTACAACGAAATATCTGATGGGTTTAATTTACTGTTCGCGTGCTTCTACTTCAGAGTCAGGTGAGGGGCGGGGGAGGGAACAGGAATAGGCAATGGGTAAAAGAAAAGGACTAAGTTGAAAAAATAATAACGACTATGATTAATGTTGAAGAGAAGTATTGTTTAAAACACGATGTGTTACGGGGTCGTGAAAATAATAAGTATCAATTGTACAATTTTTTGGAATATGTATGGGTAGGTGAATTGAAAATCAATATGAAAAATTAATGGAGACCTCGTTTCTCCAATTTGTATTGTTATCGATTACCAAACTAATTGAATTCATTATCAAGAGGAAATAAACTAAAGAAAGCTCGATAACTTGACCTTCCTCCCCTCTACCGGTTCAAAAATCATACCATAATTTCCTCATCTTCCAAGATCCCTTCAAAATATTATTAAGATGGCTTCATAAATCGTCAAAATATTGTAAAGAGTATTCAAACTGAAGTGAAATGGTTAAAAATACAGTAAAAATTGATGAAATGGCAACAAAAACTAGTCGAAGTATCGTAGAAATTGATCAGAATTCATGAAAAGAGCACAAAGTTTCGTAAAGAATTGTAAAAATATCATAAAAAATTCAGAAACTGACACGACAGTGGTCGAAATATCATGAAACTTATTTGAAATATTACGGAAAATCGATCAAAACATCATAAAACCCATTTCAATAACGTCAAAATCGTTTAAATTTTGTAAAAATTGTTCAAATTATTGAAAACATCGTGACATCTGTTGAAAGTACTCGTCAATCAAAAAGTATTTCGAAATCGATAAAATAATCTTACAAAATGTTTAAAATTGCACGAGAATTCATAAAATTTACTGAAAAACTGTTCAAAAAAGTCCCCGTCAATTCTATAGGTACCACCCTTGAAACTATAAAACTTAGGATATGTTTTTGCTGTTTAAAAAATGTAGTCTGACATAACGTTTAAAAGTCCATGGAAATCTGAAAATGTTTCCAAGTCCAACAAAATGTGACAAAATGTCTTAAAGTCAGTGAAAATCCAAGAATTTTCCAACTCCAAAAAAGTCTGACAAAATGTGTCAGAATCAATGAAAATCTGAAAATTTTCTCATGTTCTAGAATAAAGTCTGATATAATGCCTAAAAATCAATGGAAATCTGAAAAATTTTTCAAGCCCAAAAAAGTCTGACAAAATGTCTAAAAGTCAGCATTATCTCTAAAATTTTTCAGAGTCTAACAAGGTCTGACATAATGTCTAAAAATCAATGGAAATTTGAAAATTTTTCTAAATCCAAAAAAGTCTGACATTATTTCTAAAGGTCAGCGTGACGGAATTTCATCACGGAATTTTCCGTAAGATTACTCCCCATAGCAAGAGCATTTTTATGACAATTTCAACAATTTTTACGGAATTTTAGACGTTTTTTCATGGGTTTTGACCATTTTTAATTTTCGTTTACATTTTGACAATTACAACATTTTCAACGATTTTCATGATTTGGTAGTGACTTTTTCATATTTTAAAATAATTTTTGTGAAAATTTCAAATTTTAATTTAGTTTTTCTTTAAACCAGAAGTTTTAATAAAAAATCCAATATAGGTTGAATATAATGATACCAACTCGTAATAAGTACAAACTCAAAAATAATAACAGAATATTGACTAACTGGAAGAACTATTTACTTTTATCAGAGCATATTCCATTGGGAAATTCGAACGTCGATGGGTAGTTCTGAACGTTTTTAAGGACGGTTTCGAAAACAAAAAAAAAATGAAATTGAAATAAAACGGCAAAACTTCTTTCTTCCTTACCGTAAACGTTCATCTCAGAATTCATACTCATACATACACGTCACATCCTCAAATAACTCAAGAACCATCTTCTTCAATAGCTCCACATTCCACTATCTTCTTCGACTTCACCGCACCCGATATAAATCTCGACTTGCAAAAAAGCTTACAAAAAACCCTCTACCCCAAACCCTCCCTCCCGATCAATCACACAAATGTTCGGAAGACACGTCTTTTTTATATTCGTACATTAGCACGAGAGTGAACGGCGCACAGAGAAAAAAAAATCTCTCAACATCTTCGACACGTTTAACCTATAAAAATCATTGTCTTCTGGGTAATTTTTGGAGGGTTTCAGACGTCAAATTTGAGTGAAGCGTAATATGTCTTCGCCGACTGATAGATAAGACGTATGGTTTGATTGATCACGGCGTATTATTGTTTGACACAATGGTTCATTCCATTCAGTTATATGCAAGTTAGCTACTTTTCGACATACTTTTCCACCCGCCCTTGCGTCTGCTACAGCTACTCGTAGGTACATTGTATAATATAAAGTACGATACATCGGCACAGTGAAAAGACATGCAAAATTTTCAGTCCCTCTTTTTTAAAAACATAATATAGTTGGCGTATCGTATTAACGGCTCTATTTGTAACGTAGCATGTAACATGGTCGATATAATTCGATTTTTCTGCTGGCGGCGTGCTTTTCTTCTTTCATCTATACCTATGTTTCGCACATCTCGGCATATTTTTTCGCACCTTTGAACATCAAACGAGGAGGAAAGGAGGGAGATTTAAAACACAATGAACGAGTAATTTTCAAACAACTAGTTTCAGTTTACACGTACACGTTTCAATGCCAAACCTCGCCACCGAACTAATAATCACATCGGTCCGATCTGGATGCACACCGAGGGAAGAGAGAGAGAGAGAGAGAGGCGACACTGCAGAAATGCAAGATTTACGACTTATTTGACTAGTGAGTGTTTATTCAGCACCCTCGGAACGTGTTGGCGGGTCGAACCATTCGAAAAAGAAGGGTTCCCCGTTTATTGGGTTAGCAGAGAGAAAACCCGAATAAAATTTATAGCCACGTAATGACCTACTGAACTGGCACATTATAGCGACCCGTCTTCTCTTACACCCGTCATAAGACAACAATGGACTTTAACTACTGTTTTATTTACTAGATCGCCGATTTTCCTTGGCTTTTTTTCTTCTCTTTTTTCTCCCTCACCTTAGCACTTTTTTCTATCCGATGCCGTACCGCAGCAACAAATTTATCGTTTTTCCCCTCTCCTGGTACAGGTGAAGGTCGACTATAATAATGTACATATGACGAGAAAATTACGTAATTGTTTTCATCTCGTTTGATGTGTTGTTTTAACAACTGAAATGTGAAATGTGCCACGTTGAGTTTGTGTGGCGACCTTTTAAAACCCTACTGACTTCTTCTTCATGCTCAGCAAGACATTATACCATCTTTTCGTAGTTCGTATATATATAGGTAGGGATAAACCCTCATTTGGACCACCATACGGGTTATTTTTACTATTCATCTGGACCACAGTCACTTTTGGACCATGGTCGAGGTCTCATTCACCTCGTTTCACCAAACTTCATTAGAGCGCGCTGTGCTTGGAAATCGAGTAGTGATGATGAACGTAGGATCTACAATTAATTCGTGGTGCGCAGCATGAGAAACACTGGTCTGGGTGTA
>FIZU01017591.1:0-11804 GCA_900064475.1 Pseudococcus longispinus | reverse complement strand
GATTTTGGCCAAACCTCAAAATATGCAAAAAGAAGGCGAAAATTGTCAAAATATGTTGAAATATGCACTTTTTACTCTAAAAATATGCAAAATATGCAAAATGAAATTAGGCTCATTCGTCAGGAAATTTCATGAATCGTATAGATCCTTGAAATATTCATTTTTTCTTCACCGTAGACAAATATGCAATTTCATAAAATTCAAAGCTCTAGTCATCATCTTCATTATTTTTCATTATTTTTGAGAATGCCATTTTTCACTCCAATATCGTTTTTTTGTCCTTAGGGATTTTTTTCAAATTTTTTAGGAGAACGTGGAAATTATTCTCATATCACTCCATGAAAATGTCAATGTTAAAAACAAAATTTTTAGCAAAAAAAATCTCAAAAAATATTTTTTGTACAATTTTTTTTAAATTTCCAGTTCACCTTGAAAAAATCAAGAACTTACGAATATTTAACAAATTTCTTAAAAAACAAAATTATGAGAAAAATATGAGTCAACTAGAAAAAAAATCGATCAAAAAAATACCTATGAAAACTTGTTTTGGAAAAAACTTCCCTTATGAAAGAATAAAGTTGATCGAAAAATTACCCCAATAAAATTCTTTGATTGACTGACAAAAAAAAAAAATCGATAAAAAACCTACAAAATTCATTGGAAAAAACTCTACGGAAAAAAATTGTTGGATTTTTTTCAAATTTGAGAAAAATCGAACATCCAAACCGAGAAATAAAAAAAATCATAAATTCTCATTAAAAAAAACTCGAAAAATCTCCTCGAATACGCGAACCAACGACACAAATACGACTATTTTTCATTCAACAGGCACTTACGAATCTTACGACACAACAATTCATTCTAATATTCGATTCACGCCCTAAAAAAAAAACCACTAATAAAATAACAATCTTAAATCAACTATACGAGAAAAACATCATCATCAAAATCACACCAATTCAGCCATCCACACTTTATAGTTTCGCGTCCGATGTTGTAACGGCTCGAACAGGTGCGTCTTGGTAAATTACCTCGCCGTGCGAAGTTCCAAGTTATCTTTCAATGACGTAGTTGAATTGATTCTTGTTCACGCATTGAAGTCTCCGAACAAAATGTGTTTTAGATGTAAACATAATATCGCGATATGAACATCGCGCACGCTCGCTCATTCATTTGTTCGCGTATTATAAATTTTACTCGTCGGATACCTTCTGCGTGTACTTAGGTATTTTATCGATTCGGGTTTTTTTCTTTTCGTATTTTTTCGATTTAATTACATTTCGTTTGGCGAAATAATATTATTTTCTAGAAACGTGTCAGTGTTGGTGTTTGTGTGCTAGTGCGATACCTATTCCTTTCGTATAACTTCGGTGATGTAATTTTTATGTTCGATTCGTTGTTCTTGTTAAATTAGTTCGTTAATCTTGAAAAAGGAATTCGCGAATGCGGTTTTTTTTGTATTTTTAAATCTATTCGTTTGTTTTTCCTGTTTCCGTCCATGTACTCGTACAACTCGTCGACGATGTCGTAATCGAATTCTGCATTAGATTGTCTACCTAATGATTTTTCTAGCCCGATCGTTTTCGTAATAAGTAGGTATGGTATTTTGAAATAAGTAGATAGGAAAACTCGAGTAATTAAGGTTTCGAATTAATTTATTGACATTTTTTCAAAGGATTAAGGTTTCTAGTCCGTGTTTTGTGAAGAAAAAAGTGTTTAGATTATATCACGTTCATATGCATATCGAGTCGATTGAATTTTAATTATTTTTATCGAACACATATGAGATGAGAGAATGAGATTATTTTGGCATTTTTTAACACATTCTTTTTAGTTATTCCCGGTTCGGTTTTTTTCATACCAGCCATGGTGAATATCTCTGTTTCGAACTACCTGCTATGAACAATATAGCTATCGAATATTTCCAATAATTATCCGTGAGCGAGCAAAGATTTCATTGAAAAGAATCGCTACGTAACTGTATTCTAGGAACGCGGTAAATGTTTCTTTGAATCAGGCGTTCTTATTATATGAATCACGGGTATTATTTAATCTCTATTGTTTTCAAACCAGCATCCTTAAAGTTTTCATTTGGTTTAACCTTGATCAGTGTGTGTGTGTGCAATGAGGAATTTTTTTTGAAAAATTTTTAATTGATTTTTTTTTCGCCGAGGATGTTGCGGAGGAGGGTTTTGTTGAGTGGGCCGATGAGGGATGAGATATTTCGACTCGGAGAGAATTAAAAATTGAGACGATTTTGGTAATTTTTTGGGTATTTGGGGTGCCCCTCAGTACAAATCAATTTTTCAAAATCATTAGGTACTTTATGAGGATTTAGACCTCCCTTATAACCGGCCCCTATTCCACCAATTTCATTTTATAGCTCTTGAAAGAATTCATTGATAGCTCTTTCCTCCTCGAATCCTTCTTGCTGTAATAAAAAAATTTATGAATTGAAAATTTTCGAGGAAATATCGTTATCAGTTCGTAAATCGTAAATTACGTAGGAATATTACGGAGGGAATTCCAAATTATGGCATATTTTACGTAGTTTAGATCGAAACTGATACGAATTTCGTAGTCGAATACTGTACCAATCAAATATGATTCGAGTTTTCACGGACATATATTTTTATGCGAACGGTGTTGGTAAAATATTAGATTTTAGGACCCCTGATGCAGAATCATTCAATTTTATAGAAAATTTTTGGCTCGATCTGCGTCTAAATTCGATGTTTGAACTGCTAAACTGAATTCTTACTCAATTTAAGAAAGTAGAGTTCGATTTCAGCATGAAACATTGTTGCAAAATGTGTTCAGTCGATTTTAAATTCAACATTTTGCTTTCATGATCAAAATTTCCACAATTTAAGACGATTTTTGCATATTTTACGCAAGTTAGGAACATTGAAAAGGTATAGATAACTCGTTTTATCGATTTCGAAACTTGGAATACGTTAGAAGCTAAAATTTCAACATTGCTACGAAATTCGTCTGATTTAGAATCTCGTAATTTCGCCATTATTGATTTCAGCTGTTTTCAAGTTTCTAGAAAATTTTCCAAAATTCGAGTAACGAACTTCGGTCGTTGAAAATTGGGGTGAGAAATTTAATATGGATGAACTTGGGGAGAGAGGGGCGGGGGAGGATGGTAAATCTAAAAAAAAATCAAAAATCGTAAACGTGATCTAAAATTTTAATAAGAAATATTTTTTAAATGCAATTTTTGAAAAAAAAAAGGTTTTAAGCAAAAGTCATCAACTTATTTTGGTAAATTGTTTTTTGAAGATTTCAATAAAAATTTTTTTTTTTTTTGTTAAATGAAGTTGACAAAAAGTCATTAGGATATATTGGGGAAGGGGAGGGAGGGGGTTAATTGAAGAAAAAATCAAAAATCTTGAGCTTTATTCAAAATTTGAATAAAAAGTCAAAATTATCTGCAGGTAGCGAAAGTACTTAGTGAAAAAGTTGAATATTCGTCATTTTTTTTGATTTTTTTTTAAAAAAGATGATTCTTTTTTTTGTATTTTAACCCCCCCCCCCCCCCCCCTTCGCCAACTCGAAGTTTGCCTTTTGACGAAAAAGCATCATGGAAATGTTTCTCGAAATGTCTAATAGGCCTTGAAAGTGTTGGAATAGTTCATCATTTCACAAAGTGGTGCTGCAAATTGAAAAAATTCACAATTTTACTCAAAATTCTTGCATTTTTGTTAAAAATTCATTCAAAATTCATTTTTTTCCTCCAATTTATTACTTAAGGTGAATTAAAAAGTGAAAAAAATGTTATAAAAGTTGAAAATCTCGTTTTACTGACTTATTCAAAAAAAATTGGGGTTGAATTTTTGGAGAAAAAAGTTCAGAGAAGTCCCTCGCATTTCAACAAAAAGTCATCAAGTTGTATTTTGAAATTCGCGATCTATCTTTTTCCTTTTTGTGACTTGAAATTCAAAAAAATAATTTTTTTTTTCAAGTATCCAAAAAATTATAGAGATATAATTACTTGTGACTTCTCTTAGGAAGTCTATTCGTCCATTCTGACTATAGTCAAGATTTTTGAAAATCCTCTCTTGCTCTTTCTCAACATTATTATGAAAAATTGAAATTTTATGACTTAAATTATAACTACGTGACTTTTTGACAGTTTGTTACTCAAATTTCAGGAAAATGAACCAAAAAATTCTGATACTTTGTGACTTTAAAATGAACGAATTTGAAAAAAGTGCATTTTTTGCTGAAATGTCACAAAAATGATGGAAAAACTATGATCACCTGACAAACTTTTCCACATGCAGTGTCCGATATTCAAATCTTTGCTCTGTTATGAAATCTATTCATGTATTCTGGCTGGTCAAGATCTCTGAAAATTCTCCCTCGCTCCTCCGCACATTTTACCTATTAAAAAGACTCCATTTATTTATTCAGCCAAAGTCCGACCTGGCAAAAAGTAATTAATTTTTCTGACCGTTTTATCATCAGGATGAGAATTTTTTTCATTAACGAATTTAGCACATAGCAGCTACATACGAAAATAGGTACCAAATCGTTCTAAGCCATTGGTCGTTGACCTACCTTACAAAGAACCATAAAAATGACCCGAGAAGCTTACGCTGCTAAAACAAAAGCGCACACCGTTCTGTATGCGCATTCGTCTAATAATTAAAATAATTTATATAAAAATATTTCTTTTTTTCTCCACTTCTTCTTAGCCAGGTATATTCTAATTCGTAAGCAGAATTAATGACAGTGAGACATGCACGTGTTGCTTTTGTTTTTTTGGGAACGCCGTCGCTAACTCATTTCATCGTTGATGCGTGCAAATAAAGTCATCGACCTTGTACGTATACGGTCGCCAGAGAGGCTATTCAAGCTATGCAAATACGCATAAAGGTGTTGGTAAAAAAAAATTATCGAAAAGGTCCGTTCTTTTTTAAAGGTATAAACGAATAAAATTGACCTACGTGGTGTAAGAGATTCGCGACGACGATGATGATGACGGTGGTGAATTACGTGCCTCATTGGTGCGAGCTTCGCGCTTTTTATCAGAGCAATGGCAGGTCTCTTTGGTAAGACGACGGTCGCAGGAATGCATTACAAAGCTAATTGTACTTGTCAGCTGAGAGCTCAGGTTGATGGTGTTTTTTTTCTTAGACAATGCTGCCTGTCAAAGATCCATTAAATAACGTAATTCCGAATCCACATCCAGGCCGGCAGCGATCTATGTGTGCTTAGGTGGGTATACGAGGGCACGGGCAGAGCGAGGAGAGGTTTAATAGCTGCTGCGCGAAATCAAGTCTCGAAGCTAAATTGGCCGGGCATTAGTTAAATCAATTCTGTCATTAAGGTTGGATATATTTTATTGAGCCGAAACGAAAAGAGCCGAGCGAACGGTCAGGTATTACTTCATAGAAAGAGAAATATCCGTAGACAAGGAGAGGTTTCGATTTAAATTCATTTCTTACTAAATCGACCATCATCCTGGCTGGTTGTACCTCCTTCGGCTATAAACCTGATTTTATATACCCGCGATTGTTTTTTCTACTCTTTTTTTTTTTTTTCGCGTATACCTTTATATACCAAAGTTGGGCTCGTACGAGACGGGGTGCCCGCAAAAAAGGTGCAGGTCTTATAGGTTCCATCGATGTACGTATCGTAATCTACGAGTATCTCCTTGAATTGGCTGCTACGTGATATTGATATTTATACGAAGAGCATATTGGAGAATATACGCGTACCGTTTTTTAATTTGGTTTTTTTTTCTCCTCATGCCCGACCATTTGTCCTATACCCAAAGTAACGTACGTATACATAATTAATATGCCAACTACGAAGTGTTTACTCGATAAGTCTTTCGTAGCCATTATCAACGCCCTGTTTTGTCGCAATATTAATACCGAGTATTCTTTTTCCTGATAATTAGTCGTGTCATGATTTACTCACCAGCTCGTACAGGTACGGTACTATACTTCTCAAATATTTATTCGACGTTACCTTGAAGCTTCGCATGGATACTTTGGTTTTGCGCGTTTTTTTTCTTCTTTCAAACTCTTCCCTCGCGAGTCTATTAATGGATACGTTTGATTCCCATTTCCAAGTATTCATTGAGAAAAATAGTAATACGAGTGGAATCTCCCCACATGTACCACATCCCCCGGCCCATCGTCGTACCATTTTGAATACCACTTAATAAACTTGATCGATTTAATTTCGCCAACACCTGTAATTTTTCCCCTCCGTTTTAATTATGGTTTTTGTATACACGCCGATGATCTTAAAAAATCTTCTAAATTATACCTCTTGCACACGATTGCCTGACGACTTATAATCGAGGACGAACGGTCTGGTCTGCTCGATTGCTATAGGTATCGAGAAGTGGATTTTCGAGAGTACAAGTGGTTATATGTGTCTGAGTCCTTGAATGTAGTGGTGAGTTTTTGTACGTGAAATGTGATGAATTTAGAAGGGGCTGGAATTGTTTGGGGGGAGGGGTAGGAAAAGTCATTGAAAGGAAATTCGATGAAGTGTTGCAGGAGTTGTTTGAAAACGCTGAAAAAATTATCACATTATTTCGAAAATCACACTGGATAAAATATTTTTGAAATTACGTTGAAGTTGAAAAATTTGCATAAAATGTTATAAAAATCATCGAAAGCGATCAAATTTTCTCAAAATATTCATAAAATTGCTTAAAATATCAAAATCGTTTCAAAAAATTTGTAAAATGCTCGAATAATTGTTGAATATTTGCGATAATTGGATAAAAATGAGGTAAAAGTTGACAATAGAGCATTAAAGTTGTGTAAAAATATCTCAATAATTTCTTAACATGCTAAAAATTTATCAAAAATTACTAAATTTTCATAATTTATTTTTAAATGATGTAAAAATGTTTCAAAAATCAATAAAAATGTGACAAGTTCGTAAAAAGTGGTTTAAATATTGTGAAAGAGATGAAAAATGTTGAAAAAACTTCAAAATTCTCAAGAATATTGCCTTAAAGTGACTCACAAATTGAAAAAATCTCATCAAAATCGTGTAAAATGTCCTGAAAAAGGTTCATAATCTCACACGTTTTGTTCAAAATGTACAAAAAATTGGAAAATTCTGGAGAAAATTGTTGAAAATAAAGTCGAAAGTTTTTCAACAGCGTTGAGGTTTTTGTTCGTATTTTGAACAATTTTTGAGATATTTGAACAATTTTTACGATAAATTGAACAATTTTTTACGATAAATTGAACAATTTTTTACGAAAAATTGAACAATTTTTTACGAAAAATTGAACAATTTTTTACGAAAAATTGAACAATTTTTTAAAAAATTTAAATATTTTTCGAGATTTTCAAACAATTGCAGCGATTTGTTTCCACTTTGAATAATTTTTAGATTATTAAAAGTCATTTTATAACATTTTAAGTAATTTTAACGCCAATTTAACAATTTTTACAAAATTTTCAACATTTTAATTTCGATGATTCTTCGTCAACATTGATGCAACCTTGAACATTTTTTACATAATTTGAAGGATTTTTTATGATTTGAAATAATTTTAACGCAATTTAAACGACTTTTATAAAATTCTAATATGTATTTTGTACTTAATTTTTTGAGCATTTTTAAATGCTGCAACATCGTTGAAATTTTTAGCAAAAATGTTTTAAATACCTAATTATTTAAAAAAAAATACTTGATTCGATCAATTTTTCAAACATTTGAAGAAATTTTAAAACAATTTCAACAATTTTTTCGATATTTTAAAAATTTTTAAAAATTATTTAAAACATTTTTCAAGATAATTTGAACAATTTTAACGATTTGATGCCACTCTGATTTTTTTTTACATTATTTAGAGTGATTTTTATAACATTTTCATTATTCCAATGCTTTTAAAGGCAATTTAAAGATTTTTACAAAATTTGCAACATTTTTTCGCACTATTTTAAGCAATTTCGACGAAATTTTGTTGACATTTCTGTCCTTTTGAACAATTTTTGCATCATATGGAGACATTTTTGAATCATTTTAGATTATTTTAACGCCATTTAAACGACTTTTACAAAATTCTAACAAATTTTTGAACATTTTCAAGCAATTTTCAAAAAGTTTCATCTAAACTCATTTTTGAAAACATGTTTACGATGTTGTAATTTTTCGTAATATTTTCAATAATTATAATACAATTTTTTCAATTTTGATTTTACGAGCTACTTCGAATAATTTTTACACAATTTAGATCTTTTTTTGTAATTTGATCGTCTGCAATTTGAAGAAATTCGTAAAATTTTAACCAATTTTTAAGCATTTTAAAGTAATTTTCAACACGTTTCATCTACTCTTTTGATATTTCGAAACAATTTGATACAATTTTTGTGATATTTTCAACGATTTTAAAGCAATTTTGTCAACTTTGATTATACTTTGAACAATTTTTACACAACTTTGATCCTTTTTTGTATCACCTGGAAATTCTCATCATTTTTAAATGTATTTTAAACCATTTCAACCATTTTTCGTCAACTTTTATACCATTTTAAACAATTTTACACAATATTTGAAGTCATTTTTATAGGTTTTGAGAAATTGTTATGTCATTTCAACGATTTTTTACAATTATTTTAACAATTTTAAAAATGTCAAGTGTATTGTAATGCTACTTGGAACAATTTATACGCTATTTTGAATAATTTTTGTGGAATTTAAAATAGTCTTAACATAATTTTACCAACTTTACAAAATTTTAAACCATTTTTGAGCATTTTCAAGCAATTTTTAACGTTTTCTACCAGTTTTACAACATTCAAAACAATTTTGATGACATTTTTGTAATGATTATGGTTTATAGCAAAAATATAAAAAAATTTCGATCCTTTACTTTTTTTTTTCATTTTTTAACAATTTCAAATCATTTCTATTTTTCGAAGTAGACTGATACAGGTTTTTCTCGAGATTTCTTCCAACCTCGAAATTCGTGACCTCTTTTCTAATCTCATCCTTGTATTCATTTTCTTCATTTTTGCTCCAATTTTAAGAAATTTTATTCGCATCGAGTAGCCTCCGCCAAGCACTATCTTAATTCCATCTTATCTCTTATCCGACTATCTGACTTGGAAGGTGGTCTAATGCATACAGATGAGACTGGCATGGCGCATTGAATTGGTATTAAAATTCAAACTCGTAAAATTAATTCGTCGTAAAAATCAAATCAATTTGTGCATCTGCGGTTATGGAATTAATTGGACTGGGACCAATGAGAAATGATAGCCATTCGTGCATATTACGCTTACTTATTACTCATTTTCATCTTTTCATACATGACCAATTTAATTAGTTTAGGTAGTATACGATACGAATTATTTTTTTACAAACGTATAAATTTTTACCTCTTTTATCATCGAATCTCTTCTCACGTATTTATGGCAGAATTGCCGCAGGTATTTAAGGACAAGAGGGGAGGTTAAGATGAGCTAAAATCTGGTTCGATTGGTAGATAATCAATTCTGGGTGAATTGGTTTGATAATATTTATTCGTCGTTTAAGTTGGAATATTATCTAAGCTATCTATCTTTACAGTTATGTTGGCTAAATATGCACACAAATAAGGTAAATTTACTACATGGGTAAAGCTATCGATGGAATATTTACTATGGCTAAACTAGACGTATGTATGATGTCAATAAGAAGAAAAATGATATCAACGTAATACGTATTACACTCGTAGTTCGTGGCAATGTTGTTAAGCTAATAGATATTCATAAACCAGTAACCACTTAGTTATTGGTGTGTTAAAACTAATAAACAAAATAGTTCAACGTGTAATTTATTTAACGCGTAATATTTTACGCTTCGCGAACCAGCATCGGAGCAGGTAGCATAGGCAATCTTTCCTACTCGGTTAAACCAGAAGAGACGATATGGCTATTGGCAGAAGAAGCAGACGAGGTACGCAGGGGAAAGCAATAAACGCACCGTTTATATGCAGCCTTCGTTAGTTGAACTAGTTGGACAATTTGTCGTGTGTGCATGAAAACGATATCTGGCTCTGTACAAGTGTACGTATAGTATTTAGCCGGTGGTATGTGTGATAGCCTTGCACCATCGTCGTGTGCGTATATGTTAATTATAGTAAGTACGAGAAATACGAACTATTTAACGTAGAGCTAATTTCTTTATGGCGTATTTATTTTCTCTTTCTATACGTGAAATAAATAATGCGGTGAAATTACGGGGTACTCGGTACCGAGAGTGACCTTTGAGCTGGTACGAGCGTAAGATTTGGACCGAAGGAAAAGGTTAAATATATAGACGAGTGTCTTCGATAATAAGGCGAATGCGAATGTGTCAGAAATTATCTTATCTTCGAGTTCTGGTCTTCGCTCGAGTATGTATTTGAAAAGCGACAAATTTAAGAGCACTTTTTTTTAAACGTCACATAATGTACATAAATTAGTCCATAGCATGGACGAGCAAGAAAATAAATGGAGGTCTTCGAACGGCCTTGTGGTTCGATTGCTGTACCTGTACGTTTTGTTGTTTTTTTTTTGTCGTATACCTACGTAATGCTAAATACGTATGGTTCATTAAACAATTACGAAAAATGGTTCAAGCTTTAATACTCGAGTTTTCCTCAACTTGGCCGATGGTTCGGTGATATTGATAGTTTATGTGACCGCGTTTACAGGAGCCGACGAGTTATTCGATTCGATCGTAACGTGTTATTAACGACAAACGACGAATTTTTATATTCATCGATCGAAATGTACGATAAATGGTGGTAGAAAAATGCGCGGATTTTTCGCTAACGGTGCTTTCCCAGAGGCCAAGATGTTCGGGCCTGCGCAATTTATACCCATATACTCGATGCAGCGTTTCGATAAACACATACCGGAGCAATTTTGCACATTCACGGTTATTCGTCCGACCGGCATTTTATATCCAAAAGGATACACACAGGTTAGAAAATTTTTTATGTTATTTACCTATGGCCGGAGCATGAGTATGGGCACCCGTGCGGCCGTGGGAATTACGAGTAAGCGGTATGGCAAACTGGTTCTGCGAGGCGAAGGTGTATCTCTGGGAAGTATCGAGGAAACGACCCCGATGACCAATATGCCAAGTGTGAGATCGATGTAGCAGGTTGTTTGGATTTTTTTTTCGCGTAGGTTATGAGAGATGTAACGGAGTTCGAAAGATTGGGAGAGGGGGAATTGGGAAATTGGTCGGGTGAATTTACGTAAAAATATGCAATTTTCAAAGTTTTTTCGAGCCTGCGTGGTTCGGAAAATTTTTGTGCTGATCAAGTTCTTTATTTGTTAGAAACGAAATTTTGTAGATTTTGTAGCTCTTGGCTCTTTTTTTTTGATATTTTCATGTGATGGGAACGTATGGCTGAGCAAAATTTTGAAAAAAGGAGATATTTAGGCACCATGGCTCGATTTTTGAATTTCCTCTTGAAGGTTGATATAACTTAAGCAGAGTTTGGTAGATTTAAAATCATTTCAAATTTGGAATTCAAAAATTTTTCAATTCAAATTTGGATTTTAAATCTAATATTTTAAAAGATGTTGAATTTTGGATTCTAAATCTAAATTTGACAAGGATTTCGGATTTTGAATTGCAAATTTTTTTGAGGAGGTTTTGTCGAAGCCTGGTTATTTTATAATGAACTAGGCGGCTGGGCCGCTTCGCAGCCCATCCCCCTAGCTGCTGTTATGTACATACAAACCAATAAAATTTATTTTTGGTTAAAGTTCTCAGTTTTTAGTCAAAATTGTTATTTCTGGTCAGAATTGTCATCTTTGGTCAAAATCATG
>FIZU01017586.1:0-12856 GCA_900064475.1 Pseudococcus longispinus | reverse complement strand
TATGTTATTATTTTTTTTTTGCTTGGCGGGGCAGTCCGACCGGACTGCTTGATATACAATTTAAACCACATTTTTGAAGATTTTCACAACTTTTTGACCATTTTTTGAACTTGAAAAATTTGTTAGATTTTTCAGACCTGGATTCAATTCAAACACTGGCGACGACTTTTGGGCTTGGAAAGTTTGAAAATTATCGCTTTTTGGACTTGAGAATTTTTAGACATCCAACTTTTGAGATTCTGGACTTTGTTGACTTGGAAAATTTTAGGGATTCGTCAATTCTAGAGATTTTTAATTTTCGAGCTTGGAAAAATTTAGAGATTCTGGTTTTTTGGATTCAAAAATTGGACCTAAAATAAAGATTAATCCATTTTCGATTCCCAATGCCATTTCTACGAGTGGAATTTCCGAACCACTTTGATTCGTACACGTACATCAGAATGAATAATGAAATATATAACTCACTTTTACTCATATTTCTATATTCATACGACTAAAACTTCAAACTCACCTGGAACAAAAAAATGAAACAAAGTATCGATTAGTTAGATGTTAAGAAATTGAAAAAAAATAAATAAAAAACTTGAAGACGTACATTATTCAGCATAAAAAACGTAATAGTTTTAATTAGGAAACATTCTTCTTTTTTTTTAATGATTTTTGTGCAAATCTCAACAATTTTTACAATTTTTGTGATTTTGTAATATTTTGCCACTTCTATGGAATTTTTGTAAAACATGTCAAGATCGGTACAGGTAGCAAAAATCGATAAATGGGATTTTCAAAAGCATCAACAGGAAACTTGGAATCACCCATAAAAATTTTAAAAATTGAGGGTTGAACTTTCTTGAGAAAAGTTCAACTTTTAAAAAATACACAAAATTCCAGAGCTATAATTGAAAAATTTGAAAAAAATTCCTGCGAAGAGATATTTTTATATTAAATTCAAATAATGAGCTTTTGTTGTGAGATCTTGAAACCGGGGGAGGGGGAGGGGGGCAATGCACCCCAAAATTTTCGTTCAAATTCAAAAAATCCCAAAATGACATGTAGCATATCGTTTGTTATATTTTTGACAGAGCTGAGGTCAAAAATTGCCTTACTTTTTTGATACGACCCTCCCCAAGCCGCCTCCCCCAACAGCCCTCAAATTTTGAAAAAAATGACGAAACCAAATAAGCGTGTGGCATATCGTTTGTAATGTTTCTGATAATGCCGAGATCAATTTTGCCTTATTTTTTTGATAAGACCCTCTCCAAGCCCCCCTCCCCAGCCCTCAAATTTTGAAAAAATTGGCAAGACCGAATACGTGGTGTGGCATATCGTTTGTCATATTTTTGATAGCACTGAGTTCGAATATCAACTTGTTTTTTTAATTGGATCGTTCTGAAGCCTCCTATTAGCTCGCAAACACCACATTTTATGATTTTTCCGACGAATTATTTCAAAATTTAAGGGCTGTTGCTGAAATTGGGAAGGATTTTATCAAAAAAATAAGGCAATATTCGAACTCATCGCACACATTTTCAAACCAACGTATTTTTTGGAATTCGTCCAACTGTACCAAAGAAGCTGGAATCGCAAACCGTGAAATAAAACAAACACCATCGCACAAAAAGCTAATAAAATCACCTTCAAACTTTCTAATTCAGCTTTTCGATAAAAGTTCTCAGAATCGAACCATTTTTAATAAACATTTTCCCATCGCGAGTCATACAAAACGATGCAATTATTTCTGCATAAATTACACCTAATTCCAACCGGCGAATAGCTCTAAGAATAATATCGAAATAACGAGCTGGTTTGGTTCTTCGAACGCGTGATTTTTTTCACCGCAGTCAGCAGCGTTAAAAATCATAGAAGAAGAACTCGAACGATGTCAAGGATAATATCTAGCAGTAACACGTACATAAGCAAACACATCGCAAGTAATTCATACAGAAAACGATGGGTAATACCTCGATGAAACCTAGCCCTGAATTTTCCTCCGATTCGATTACTTAATGAATGAAAAAAAAAACTTCCAAATTCATAGATATCGATAAAAACCTACAAAAGTAAATGCTTCGAACTGCCTTGTCTCCAAGACGAAAAATATACGCGTACGTAGTCGTACCACACGATACCTTAGATTAGCAGAAGAAACAGATGTCCAAAAGGCAACGCGTTTAATGCCACGTAAATGCTCCTTCGTACCCCTACACCCTGCTGTTCGCCTCCACATCTGTATCCCTCGCACTAATACACCAACCAACATGTACATCGCGTATCGTATATATTTAAAAGGTCTAAATAGATTTGTTTTATTTCGCTCGACATATCGTACACGATATATCTTTCAGCGAAACCGTTGACAGTTGAGAAATAACGCCTGGATATCGTGCAGCTTTTTCCTCGTACGCCTTTTTTCCACAGGCCACCTTCGATCATCGCCAGCCCAGGCACAATCCAACGTCTGCCGATCGCAGCAATACATAAGTAACGATATGAGCTGGAAATTCGAGCCGGCCATCGCGTAATAGTCTATAAATATCTTTTGTAACCGACGACGTCGATGACCAAACGACCAGAAAAAATCGTATTCGGATGATGCGGCGGAAAAAAACACCGATGCTTTCACTTTCCGAGCCACCAAAACTTACGAGCCGATCGTCGAAATATATTGGCACGAATATTTACGAATGTCAACCCGACGTATCGTATTTTTCGGCGTATTACGTAATTAATTAAACGATATTGCGTGTATTGAAAATTGGAACTCGAACAAAAAATATGCCGAATGACGACGACGACGTCGTGATTTTCGTACAAATCAAAATATACCTATCTATTCGTCGTATATTACTAAACAACATTCCCACCTTCACCCCCTCGAATCATGTACAGACCCAGTCGAGTCGTGACCAATTCGAAAGAGTAAAATATTAATTTACGTTATTGGAGTTGGAAAAATTTCATATTTCCAATGACTTTTTGAACTTGGAAAAGGGCCCTCGCTGATAAAATAGTGAAATCTGCCCTAGACTCCAATTCCCTCAAAAGTGGTCCAAAGTGGGTACATTTGTGGAAATTTTTTCAGAAAAATATTAAAAAATTCTCAATTTTTTGCGCTTTAAAATTTTCAAACAAATTTTCAAAAAAAATTAAGGGGGAGAGGGGGTGATATTTTTGAAATATTTTTCAAAATTTTGTAATACGCTTAGGTATGCCATATATTTTTTGAGACCTATAAACGACGGGAACATTCTTTAAAAAATTCAAAACTGCAAAAAAAACTACTCATTTTATACTTGAGAAGGAAAAAATTTTGAATTTTTTTCGGGACCCCCCATCCGATTTGATGTCCGTCTATGAGAGAATGATGCAGAAAAAATTTTGCCCCATTCGATTCACATTAATCCGCTTCTCAACGACCATTTTGAAAATTGAACATAATTAGCGCGAGCTCAGGATTTGCCACGCGTCGTAGTGGAGTAAAGCTGAGCTCGGGCTCGTATTCAAATTTCAAAATGGTCGTTGAGGGGTGGGTTAATACGAATCGATCGAGCTAAAAATTTTTCTGCACCATTCTCTCATAGAGTGACATCAAATCAGGGGGTTTGGTCCCGAAAAAAATTCAAAATTTTTTTTCTCTCAAGTATAAAATGAATATCTTTTGAATTTTTTAAAGAATGTTCCCGCCGTTTTTAGGCCTCGAAAAAAATATATGGTATATCTAAGCATATTACAAAATTTTGAAAAAACAAATTCGGGAATATCCCTCCCCTCAATTTTTTTTGAAATTTTCAAAAAAATTTCAAAGGTCAAAAAATTAACAATTTTTAAAAATATTTTTCTGAAAAAGTTTCCACAAGTGCATTCACATAGCGCAATTTTCACCCACCCCCTCCTAAGATATCGTGTATTGAAATTTTGATAATGATTCGGGAATGGGTGGGGGTCAAAAATTTCGGTGATGAGTTTTTACATCAGAGGTAACATTTAGGACCACTTTTGAGGAAATTGGAGTCAAGAGCTGATTTCACGATCTTATCAAAGAAGATCCTTTCAGAGATAATGCTGACTTTTAAACATTTTACTAAACAAAAGTTTTTATGGACTTGAAAGCTATGTTCAGGGCGTCTACCAAATCGCAAAAATAAAAGTTCGTGTTTTTTTCGTATTATTTTTGAAAAAATTCCATGCTATTTTAAAAAATTTCTGCGAGTATTACCAATATCTCTCCCATCCCTCAAAAATTTCACATTGTGTGTACTTTTCGGGTCATTTTCAGAATTTTTTATGAAAAGAGGGGGACAGGAGCAAAACCCTAAAAAACCTTGAAAATAAAATTGATTCATAGATGACAGTAGGATGTACGAGTAAGCAAAAAATCAGCGTCCTACAGAAATCAGGAGGGGAGAAAACTATTATTTCGTCATTTTTTGACATTAAAAATCCTTGAATGATGTCCATCAATCTATTCAAAATGATTGAGGGGGTCGCTTTTGCCATGTAGTTTTGGTGGGTGCCCTAGAAGGGTTCCGACCTTCCAGCCTCCATTCACTCTAAAAAAAACTATATTTTACGAGGATCATTTTTGATGTTTTAACCCTTTCGAACCCGAGGCTGAACTAGCTCAGATTAAAGTATTATCTGGAAAAATTTTCATGATGAAAAATATTCGAAGACTCCTGAATTTTTTTCAGCCCCCATCATCAAAAGTTTGATCGAAAATGGCCCAATTTCAAAACTGGTCCAAATGCATTCTCGACTATACTAAAACGTCGTGAAATTTATAATTTGGTGGAAATATGGAGTGAATTTTTTAATAAACAAAAATTAATCTATCTAAAATAGGAATGAAAAAAATAAAACCAAAAAAATTAAAAACTTGAAAAACTGATTTTTATGTACCAATTTAAAAATTCAATTATTAAATCATTATTTTTTTCCTTAAAAATAATTTGTAAATAATAATATCTAATTAAAACATATTAAAGAACAAAACTATTATTTTTACTACCGTATCACTCCTCACTAATTCCTTCCAACCTGCCATCCAATCAAACACTTCTATCATTTCGAATAAAAACCATTCATTCGCAAAGCCTCACCATCTCGCACACTACAACGAAAGCTCGATCTAGGTCAAAATCTTATATCATTCTAAAAATAAAAAGAATTAAGTAAAAAAAAAAAAAAGCAACGACGACGAGAACGAGAACGAATCACCGCGAGCACGTGTCGTTCGCTGCGAGATTTACTCCTCGTGTACGAGTAATTACACGTATCTCCTCCTCGACCCCTTTCTTCCCACAAATTACATGCCTGTTGGACGAGAACGTAGAAAAAGCGAAACGGAAGTGATACAGAATCAAAATCATGCAGCCAGAAGTCAAAAGTCAAAAATAAAATGTACTCGATTAGGCCGACCACTGTTCCAAATTGACGCGGAGGAAAAAAAAGAGAAATAAAACAACCTAATAACTTATGCTCGGAGTCGTAAGGTCAAGAGAATATATCGCAGTACACGAAAAATACGTCAACGATGATGTTTGGCTCGTTGAGTTGATCTACTCCTATCATCGTGTATATGCATAGCGAATACGAGTAGAAAGAGTACTCGATGTGATGAAATTTTTCCAAGTACTTATAATTTTTCATTCAACAGATGGGAAATACGGTCAGAGTCAGACCGAGTACAAGTACGTCCAGTCTACGAGCTACATAGTCGCATTGGGTATTTAAATTCCATGTTAACTCTCTAGCTCGTTTTGTTCGTTCTACTGTTATATTTTTTATTTCATTTTTTAATTCGACATTTATGCATGTAGCGAATAGCATTTTGACCTTGAGCCTTGCTCGGAGCGATCCCATTTTTTTCTCTCACGATTTCATCAACGGTGAAATTTTTCACGAGCTGAAGGGAAGGGGAAGAGGAAGCTCAAATAATTCGAGCAATTTTAAACCGAACTTCGAGAATTAGTAGCTAATTCAAAATAATTTTTTACACATTTCGGATGATTAACGAGTAGTTGAAGGTAATCAAGAAAAAGATCAAACGAAACTTCGAATTAAAATCAAGAAATTTTTAGATCTCAAAAAATCGTAAAAATTATATAAAACTTTTAAATTGAAATAACTACGAGACATGCGAAAACTATGTATAAAAATTGCAAAAAAAAACAAATAAAATGTGCTTTAACCAGTCATTCTTTTGAAGATTTTGAAAAAATAAATCTTATCTAAAATTTACAAATGGGCAATATCCCAAATTTCAAATTGGTTACTGATCTTAAAATTCATGAAACTGATTCAACTTCAAAAAATGGGTCAATTGGTGGAATGTAGGAAATTTTTCAAAACTGGATAATGATAAATGAATCGATGCAAATGCAATTGTGAAAATAACTTCTGAAGATTGATCAAACTTGATGCATATTAAAACAACAACAACAACAACAACAAATCAAAGCTGGGCTCATGTTAAAAAAATTATGATCACAAAATTCAAAAAAATTTAGGTACAAAAGCGTCATTTTGAGCTTTAAAATGTGTAAAATTCAATAATTATTTTTTTTTATTTCAAAAAACGATAATCATGAGTTATGACACTTCTTCAGATATAAAAATTCAGTAAAATATTGATTCGACATCAAAAACAAAGTTTACTAAAATAAGTAAAATGATGAAATATTAATTTTTTCCTTGAAAAAAAAAAAGAAGCAAAAGATAAAAAGATAGAAATTGTAATAAAATTGATTAAATTTCATTTTACCAACAACTTTCCTAAATGTTTCACTACTTTTTTCGAATTTTTGAAGGCATGATTCATCCCTGTTCTCAAATATCTAAAAAAACTCGTAAAAATCAACAGCAAAATTCCTTAAAATCCTGAAATATGCAAAATAATTTCAGAATTCCCTTCAAATCAATCGTGGTTATTTTACGTGCAGTTTTAATCAAACTACAAAAATCTCGCAAAAAAAAATCAAAAAATCATCTAAACAACGAAGAGAGATCAAACAGCTGAAATAACCAGGGACTCGTAAAAAAATATCAAAGGAAATCGAATGAAAAAAATCTGCAATAAAAAAGTTAAAAAAACAACAATGAACTGTATTGAATTCTATCAGAATATCAAACAAAAATCATAGTGAAGCACGATAATTTATCTAATTTATAAATAATGATTTCCTGTACATTTTCTCGAATTCGTTTCGCTGAAAGACAATTTTTCCAAATATGGAATTTTCCAAATTTTCGAGAGGAAGGGAGGTTAAAATTTGACACAAATTTTCATGTTTAACGATGGATTAAAAAAATTCAATTACTAAATAAGTAAGTAGGTACAAGATTTTTTAAAATATTGTACTTATAAATGAAATTAAAAATAATTAGAGCTTTGAATTTTATGAAATTGCATATTTTTCTATGGTGAGGAAAAAGTGAATTTTTCGAAGGATCAATACGATTCATAAAATTTCCTGACGAATAAGCTCAATTTCATTTCGCATATTTTGCATACTTCCACCCAAAATGTATATATTGCATATTGCCGAAGTAATTGATTTCTGGCCACTTTTTTGCTTGCAAAATAATAAAACTGTAAAAAAATGCCACCAAAAAGTATTCAAATTTGAATAAAAACCGTTTTTTATTATTGCTGCTCAATTTTTTATTGCTTAGGTTATTCAGTGCAAAAAATCCTTTCCGTAGACACTTATACTGATTTTCTCATATTTTTGCATATTTGGGCTCAAAAATGCATATTTTGAGATTTTTTGATATAAAATTCAAAGCTCTAAAAATAATATATCAAATTTTTAAAATTGAAAAATTTCCAGATAATTTTCTCACAATTGCAGTTCGACTATTTCTTTACTTTTATTTTATTTTTTTTGTAATTTTTGACACTTCAAGCTCATCATATACGCGGGTGCAATTACTTTTGAATGCCAACAGCAAAAAATCAAGGTACAGAATTAAATTTTTACAACCTATACCTCTCGATATCATTTTGCAGCTTTCGTAAAAATTAAAAAAGTTAGAATTACTCCAGGTTGGATCATTTTGAAGGAAAATGGGGGAGGGGGGGTCCAGCGAATCATACATTTGAGAAAAAAAATTTCGGAAACTGACCTCAAAGATCAATCATGGCGTCTATAGGACTTTTCCCCTCTAAAATCACTACTTTTTCACTAATTTATTTTCTACCATCACCAAAATTTTCAGCCCCCTCCCCCCGAAAAATTCACAGAAAATTAAGGACTCTCTCAAAAATTAATCTTTTTTTAAAAAGATGCCCTCCTTCCAGCCAAAAAAATTTACGATCCAAATTTGTTACAGACGAATTTTCAAATAGGAAAATTTCCCATTTTTTCATTACTTTTACCCCAAAACTCCCTCTTTTTCACTACTTTCATGACCCAATTTTAAAACCATTACTTTTCAATTCGTTAAAAGTAAAAAAAAAAAAAATTCAGAAATGGGTAAAGATTAATAAAATCTATGAATACCTGAGAAAAATGAACAGTGATTCTTCACACAACAAAAGATTGAGCAATTTCGTCAATTTATTTCCAGAAAATTGATTACTTTTAGAATAACTTGAAATAAGAATTTATTAAATCGATGAAAAATTCGAATTTTTTTAAAAGAAAAAAAATCGAAACAATTGTGAAGAAAAAATGCGGTAAAAAGTCTCTTCCTGAATCCTCCTGGTCATTTCTTTTTCCATACTTCCCACGAAAGCAGGAAACATAGGGAATGCTTTTGCTCCTTCTGCTTTGTCAAACTGAAGTGCAGCTTCCAGTCTGACTTTATCTAATTGTAAGTTCAAAGAGTCGGAAACAATCTAAATTTTTCCAAGGTCAAAAATCAACTGACCACTTCATAAAATTTATCAAAATCGAAAAAGGTAGAATTTCTGAAATTTTCCAAGTTCAAAAAGTCGTTTAAAATCTGAAAAAATTTTCAAGTCCAGAAAATCTATAATAGCCTGACAATATGTCTGAAATTCAACGTGTCGTTTTTCGCAGGTTTAGTCATCGCAAAGCTTATCCTATGCTAAAAAGAGGGGAGAGGATGGCAAACTACTAAAAAAGTATAAAAAATAAGATAGATCCACTCTCCAAGCGAACATATTGCTACATGGATATGTCTTTTTGAAATTCATAAGTTTTCAAAAGTTTAACAAAAAGCCCTTGCCATTTTTGGAAATCTGAAAACTTTTCCAAGTCCAAAAAAGTCTGATAAAATGTCTAAAATTCAACTTTTCAAGTTGAAAAAAATCTAAATTATTTGTGTAAGAAAACGTCTAAAGGTCAGCATCAAGTATTTCAGAAATTTTCCAAATTCAAAAAGTCAATGGAAATCTGAAAATTTTTCCAAGTTTAGAAAAGTCTGACAAAATGTTTGGTTTGAACTATCTTGAAATTTTTCAAGTCCATAAAGTTAAAATTTTTCAAATCCAAAAATTTATTTGAGTTTTCAAAAATTTTCTAAGTCCAAAAAATTCTGACAAAATGTCTAAAAGTCGAGATAATATCTGAAATTTTCTCAATTTAAAAAGTCTAAATTATTGGTCTGACAAAATGTCTGAAAATCATTATTAAGAGGTCAATGAAAATATGAAAATTTTTCAAATTCCAAAAAGGTCTGACAAAATTTCTAAAAAAACAATTTTCTAAGTTCAAAAGGTCTAAATTATTGGTCTGAGAAAATATCCAAACGTCAGCATTATTTCTGAAATTTTCAAAGCTCAAAAAGTCAATGGAAAATCTTAAAATTTTTGCAAGTCCAAAAAATTCTGACAAAATGTCTCAAAGTCATTCTAAAGAAATTTTGTGGCGGTTTTAACGAACATGAAAAATGAATAATTGAAATGGGCAATTAAAATGGGGCAAAAAAAATGGAAAAAATATAGGATTGACTCCAGCCATAACACATATCCTTGACAATAAAACCACTAAAACCATAAAAGGGAAAAATCCACAATGAAATTCTCCCGAAAAATCAACAAATTCTCAAATTTCACGAACATATCACACATTAGCATCTAATTGCTGTAAAATTTCATCAATATAACTTAATTTCATTCAATCTCCATTGAAAACTAATCAAAAAACTCCCTTAAAAATGCGATCATCAAAAAAATCATCTCACAAATTCTCCAGACTACATCGATTTTTCATCAACTTCCCTCTTCTCCGCAATCAACAACACTAACCCCAACAAGCACCCCAAAATCATAACCCATCACACGCCTCGCAGCCAATCTCGCACCTCTTCATCACCACCGTCTACATCATCATTTTGGAAAAAATTCGCCAACAAAATCCAGTCATTCGTCGTTTCACCTTGAATTCAAACAACGTACGAGAACTTCGTGATTCACGCACAACACTCATCACGCTTCAATTCTACGTATAAAAATAGCTGTTAAGCTGTGTCATCAACATAAACCATGATCATAGGACAACTAGACTTATATCCATTGAATACAGTAGTCGACAAAAATACAAATAATACTTTCGATATCTCGATACTGAAAAAAAACCATACCTAAGCGAAAAATGACACAATCCATGGTCTCGCGATTTCAATACACGATCAAACACGATCGACAACGCATCAAATTCCCATCTCACAATACAAACTGCAATCCGTCTATACTACGCTAATAAAACCCACGCTACAAACCAACAAATTACAGCCATAAGCACATTGGTAAGGCATAAAAAAAGGTATTATTTTCACGCCACGTGAACCCATCGCTTTTATTTTAGCATATCGATGCAAATTATACGCAAATGAATCAGATAACCGCAGCTCGAGTCTTTCACGAAATACACCACATCAGCACACACTCTAGCAACGCATTGTATCTGCCAAAAAAAAAAAACTCCACCACGTAGTCCCATCCGAGACTCCTTAATCACTCAAATTTCAAGATCATACCGATACTATCGACTCTTCGGTACGAAAAAATTGGCCAAGTATTCGTAAATACACGACATGAAACCGGTTCTCGTAGAATAGGAAGAAAATTACTTCACGTTATCGTCGCATCCATCGCACATGGCGATATTTCAATACATATGAACACCTACGATCACCGTACGTACATCTACATACGTTTGTACATACAACATCTTTACATAATTATTATGATAATCATAATAACCAAAAGCGAAAAAGCCATCGTGTATATATAATCGAGCAACATCAACATGGCACGTATCTATTCCAAGTATCGAGCAACAAAAATAATAAGAAAAATTACCCAGCTAAATGCGGAAATGAAAAATGAAAAACTTGTAATAAAATTATACGCTATACGATACCTACGAATCTGTTGCGTACGTTGGGTCGTGTACTAAAGCACACATTCATTTCCATCGTATCATCATCATCGCCATGCTGTATATAGAGACGTTTAATAATAAAAAATTAACTTTATTAATAGCTCTTTCGTATTATAGCTCATTTATCGCCAATATATTGTATACGTAGCGTATTAACACTCGAGTTTTTTTACTTTTTCCCTTTTCCTATGTTTTATTCCATTTCCCAAGGTTTTACCCTTCGTCTCACACACACACGTCGACTCTCCAGGAAACTTTTTTTACACGACGATACCGCCAGAACATACACAATCCTACATCTTCGTAAAATAATGCTCGTTTAACACGCGATTTTTTTCTACTTCCACTTTTATTTGCCTTTTGAATTCTCTCGCTTTGGAAAGTAAAAAAAAAAATACCTAAAACAAATATCGTTTTATTATACAATTTTTTTTCTACCCCCTTTCTCGTACCGTTGCTCGAGCTTACATCACACCATACCATACACAAGACAACGACTATAAAACAAACCTACCTTTAAATTAAAACCTTCGTAATCCGAATGTTATTTGAAGAAAAAAAACCGTTTGTTCGACTTTGCTCCTACGCACGTCACCATATTAAACCTCTCTCTTGTAACGCAATAAATTCCTAGTGTTATGGGGTTTCTTCTTTTTTTTTTACTTTACGAAAAGGCAAATCTCACACGATGATAACGCGATAATAATACGAGAACGAATCGCCGAGATTATTCCGAGATTTACGACGAAAGAGAAAAAGAACTAGTGATAATGTAATTCGAGTAATCGACGATACGTGTGGTAGGCCTGCTGGTTCGTGTTAATTGATTATAAAATACTCGTAATGATAATTCGTCGTACAGCGATGAAGAGACTAATTGATAAAAAATACCAGACGTTGAAATCATCGAGCAAATATGCGATTTACTGGTCAGTAAGTCGCAATGGTTCTGTTGATAGTGAGTAATTTTTATTTAAAACGTGGAATAAATAAATACGTATCTTCTTGGACGTGAGGCATGTGGCAAGGATGAAGTCTAGAATGTGGTATGTCATCGTTTCCTTTTGTTATCAAATAGGAATAATTTGATCGCGAAAATGTGGGCAGATACCGATTTATCATGTTTTTGCATTGATTAAGATAACCGAATTGATGAGGTAATGAGAAGACGAAGAGATAGGAAATAGCTGGAATGATAAATCAATTCCATAAATAATGAACGTAGGGTCTGTAGATCAAATTTCGTCGAAAGTAGTCTTGAATTTTACCTCTGATGTGAAAACTCAATATTAAAATTATCTCCCACCCCGAATTATAACCTTCGATTTATGGAAAATTTAATACGTGATATCAATGATTTTAGGGTGGCAATTGAAAAAAAAAATCCCGAATTTTTCAACGCGCACTTAAAAAATGTTCATTCACATGAAGAAACATAATTCTCAAAATTACAGCCCAATCGAACGATTTTAACCGGACCCTCAAGGCGTTCAAAGTTGGCAGTA
>FIZU01017583.1:0-11339 GCA_900064475.1 Pseudococcus longispinus | reverse complement strand
CTCGATAAGACATATCTATGTACCAATATGTCCGCTTGAAGAGTGGATCTATCTTAAATTTTTCTTTTTTAAAAAGTTATCTGTCCACCTTCTGAAAATTTTCAAAGTCCAGAAAGTCATCCAAAGTAACACCCAATTTTGATAAAAAAATAACGTGATAATTGTTCGTGTTTGAATGAGAAAAAGTGTAATTTCTGACAAAATGTCTAGAAGTTAGTGGATTCTCTGAAATTTTCCAAGTCCAAAAAGCCGTTGAAATGAATATTTATGAAAATCGCTGGAAAATGTTGGAATATCAAGGAAATTTCATCAAATTTAAAACGATGCAAAAAAACACATTTTTCTTTAAAATTCAGCAAAATTTCTATATATTAAATGATTTTTTTCCCGATTTTCTTTTTAAATACCTACACGAATGACGCCATTTTGAGACCTTACAACCTCCTTTGAGATGAGCTAGGGGTCTAAAAATCATATGTGGACTTTTTTCAAATCGATACCCATCAAATATTACAATTTCATCAAAATGGAGATGCATTAATTTTTTTTGTTTTTTTTTCACGAATTGAGTATTTTTGATTTTGAAAAATTTTACATGTAAATTGAAAAAAATTAAACTTTCTATATTTTGGTGAAATTGCAATCATTTTCTTTCGTGAATAGTATAGGCACGAATATTACAAGATTTAAGAAGGTAGCAGATCCAGATTCGAATTACAGAATTCTAGAGAGGGAATGGTGGCAATATATTAGATAAAATTACATCAAGCCAAATTTCAGAGGGATGGGGGTAGAATCACCCCACAGCCAAAAAAAAATATATTTTAATGATTTTAAATTAAAATCATGAAATCATTTTCAAAATTCTTGAAAATTATTTTATGCAAAGAATGATTCAAAACAGGGTGTCTAACGTCTTTCTGGATTTTTTTTGGAAATCCATGACTTTCTATGCCTTTTTTAATTTTGAATATCTTTTTTTTCTAGAAAATTGTTCGAAGTTGAGAAAAAAAAACACGAAAAAAAATCAAATTAATTATAACTCAATCTGAAAGCCCATAAAAAATCCATGATTTTTCTATGAACTCATAATTTTTTTTGCACATTTCAAGACTTTTTCGACCCTCTTTTGAAATCTATAACGTCCATGACTCTGTAGACTCACTGAAAAGTTATGATTTTTTGCATCATAAAAAAAATAATTTTCCATAAAAATCTTTAATTCCAAAAAAATTTTCTAATTTAAACCAGTTTTTTGAACATTGGTGTATTTTTTTGAAAATAATGTTTGCCCATTTCTGGTTCTGGGTGAGGCAAAAATCCGAGAAAACCGATGAAGCAAACACCAGACATGATTTGTAGACCCCTAGCTCATCTCGGAGGAGGTTGTGAGCTCCCAAAATGGCGTCATTCGGGTATTTTAAAAGAATATTGCAAAAAAGGGGTAAAAATGAACGAATCTGATCTAAATACAGGTTGATGGTGCATTTTGGTGTCATTGATGATATATTGCAAGAAAAACATTTCGACCAGAAACGGCCGACTTAAGGGAGGAAAACTGACTGAAAAAAGTTTTTTTGGAAGATTTAGGTATGGCCTCTTGGCAAAAATCAAAAAAAATTCTGAGTCGTGCAAAATGGTTTGAAAAATAAGAAAACATTTTTTTTCATGTCCCCACCAAAATTATGCCCTCCCGTAGCGATTTGAAGTTTTCAAAGGCGATTTCAAGGTCATTATAAGGGCCCAAAAAATCTGAAAAAAATTTCACAACTCTCCCCTTAAGTACCTGTACCCATACCAAGTTTGATGAAAATCGATCGGAAACTCGCTAAGATAGAATTTTTTAACTTAAAATCACTATTTTGGGGGGTCCAGCACCAGGGGGTGAGGTAAGGGATTCTGCATAAGCTCTAAAATCTTCTTTTACCATAACAAATCGGAAGCCCTGAAAAATATTTTGAAATTCGACCGAAGGCCAATGACCTCCCTTACCACAACAGAGCCTTTCTCATAAATATAGACTTTCTAGACAAACTAAGGGTGCTACGAAAAAAATGCAATGGATGAAAATTCTAGAGCTTGAAATTCTCTTGCTGCAGTAAGCTATTAGTTTTTTTTCTAGGGAGCTTGGTTTCCGAGATTTTTGCAATTCAACGTTTTTTCTTTTCACTTTTAAAATCATTGACCTTAAAAATGGGTCACCCTGTAGAACAGGTCGAAAATTGTTTTCAGAGGACGAATAGACCCTTTTCATATGGAATGCCATAACGTACTTTTGGTTAACTCTTCATTTTGAAAGAGTTGACTCAAAAATTAGACATTGGAAAAGTTTGAAATGCATAAGACCTTTGAAAGAAAATGATGTTGTATTAATTAGAAAAATAATCAAAATTTAATGAATTGGTTGATGAATTGATGACGAATTCGATGGAATTATCGATTTATCTCCAGTCAAAAATGCTGTTGGCTGCTTTCAATGTTAACATAATTGAATCAATTCTTCACGTTAGCGATTGTCTTTTTTCTCAAATGATTGTCGTGTAACTTATAATTGCATTTTATAATTTCCGGACTTTGTATATTTCCGACGCGACGTTGTTTTTTTTTAGGCAGAATAACGGTGCTGTGGATTTTAATGTATATGGAATTTCACCGGCGGCTTGGCGATATATTGTGATTGTCGATTATTTGCGTAAATTAATGATTTCACAATTTCCACGGTTCTTTTTACTTATATTTTTTACGAGCGTGTAATTTACTCGCGTTCAATTGGGAATTAAAATTTATGCTTATTTTTAGAAAAGTTGATTTTTATAGCGCCGTCTGATACGTTTCCGATATCCGTGTGAGTAAGAAATTTAATACGTACGTTCGTGCCGGATTAATTTCTCAATAAGCGGTTTATTACGCGAGAGATGTTTGTATACAAAATCCACGCACAGTTCCGAGTGAGATTTCTGGTACTATCTAAATTACGTCGGTATACGGTTATTTACGTGTAAACAGTTCGTAGGCCGGGTATCTGTAGTGTTTGAGAATAATACCGCGTGCGAAATTTTTCACAAACAATTCTACCTTAATTGAGTTGAATAATTCATTTGGACAGTGCTGCGGTGTGACGAATGGTCGAACGAAATATTGAAATCGCCGAAAGGAAAAAATAAACGTTGTAATTATTCGGAAATTACGTAGAGGTACGTGGGTCATCTGTGTACATGAAATGGGGCACGTCGTCTTAGCGACGAAAATTTTCATTTTACGTAATTTTTCCACACGCAGGATGTTTGCTCGTAATTATTTTATAATGATGTTCCAGATTGATTTTCACGAGTGTCAAAATACGAGTATTTCGGGTCAAGTTTAATCATGACTTGGCCGAAATAGCGTGTTTTTCTGGCACCTTGTATAGTGTTGTGTCATTTCGTGATTAATTACTCGATGTGTGAATCTTATTGTTGAACTGAAAGGAAATCTTGTAAGATCGAATGAATACAAATGATAATGTTTCTGCTGGAATCGTTCGCCGTATTTATTGTTTTCGTCTTGGTCTAAATATAGAATGAGAGGGGGAAAAAAGTCGAGTTTTCTAGTTGAAAATTTCTTAATCATTTTTGAGTATTTTTTAGAATTTATGTTTTGTAGCAACCTTTGAACTGATATCTAGAGATTTTCTATTTTCAAACATTGAACCTTCTGAAAAGAATTTTTAGGCAGATTTTATTTTTAAAACACTATTTATTTTATGAGGTATGTATGTGGAGAAAGAGTGTAGTCCAAAATCCACCTTATAGCCTCAAAATCTGGCAGTACAATTAGAAAAGAGGACATCTTTTGGCAACAATTTATACATATATTTTTTGCAATGGAGAATGTGGGGGCATCGAAATTTTCAAAAATCATCAAAGTATAAGGTGAATATTCAAAAATCAAAATTTTGCAAAAAAAAAGGCTGCAAGAATCTTGAAAACTAAGCCTCCTAGAAAAAAAACTAATCACTTACAAAAGAAAGAGAATTTTAAGCGCTACAATTTTGATTCTTAGCATTTTTTCCCTAGCACCTGTAGTTTGGATAGAAAAGGGTAGCCCATTTTCAAGGTCGATGGTTTCGAAAATGAAAAAAAAACTTTAAACAGCAAAAATCTCGAAAACTAAGGCCTCTTAGAAAAAAATTAATAGATGGTAGGATGAAGAGAATTTTAAGCTATACAATTTTCATCCCCTGAATTTTTTTCGTAGCACCCTTAGTTCGGCCAGAAAATCCATGTTTATATGAAATTTTCAAGTATTTTTTTTTCTTCATTTTCAAAACCATCGATTTTGTAAATTTCTGTTTCTTATAAATATGGATTTTCTGACGAAACTAAGGGTGCTACGAAGAAAATTCAGGGGATGAAAATTGTAGAATTTGAAATTCTCTCTCTGCCATGAGCTATTAGTTTTTTTCTAGGGAGCTAAGTTTTAGAGATTTTTGTAGTTCGAAGTTTATTTATTTCATTTTCAAAACCATTGACGTCATATAAATGGGTCACCCTGTAGAACAGGTCGAAAACTGTTTTCAGGGAACTCAAAAAACTTCAAAAACCAAAAATCGACATTTTTGACCTAAAGTTCACTATAATTTTGCATTTATATGGAAACGTACTTTGCTGCAAAGTGGAGCATTCTTATGAGGAATGCCACTCATGAACAATTCGAAAAATCGTATCGCTTTTTCAGATATTTTGCAAAATTTTCGTTTATTATTTATCGTAATTTCTTCAATAATGATCGTTATCTACCAAATATGTCATTTTGCTGTACCTATCTCTGAATTTTTATCACTCTTTGTTGAATTTCATCTGAATGTTTTTTCGAATGCCAAAATATATCTAAGACAGTGTGATATTGTTTTTCAAAATTTTCAAGAATTTTCTCGAAATTTTTTAATCCACCTATTTTTTATTGAACTTTCTGATTTTGATAGGTATATTTTTCACATTGGAAAATTTCTTGATTAACTTTTGATACCTATGTTTTAAGGCTGAGTTTCATTTCAGAAAAGAAAGGTTCAATAATCTAACCTCCCTTCCTCCCTCAATGCCGGAAAATTTCTCAACGAGAAAAATTTTCATGCTTTATTAAAAAAAGAAACAAAATGAAAATATTGAAAGTGAATTTCTTATTCGAACTGAAAAGGCACAACAGGAAATCTGCTTTCAAAGTACTCGTATTTCAGACTTTCGATAACAATTTTCGAAAAGTGATGTGTCATTTCGTTCAAAGGAATTGTTAAAATTTTCTGAAATTCTACTTCGTACATTATGTACTGAATATTTTTTAGGAAAGAATTTTTATTCGCTGCATTTTTCGAATAGGAATATGTCAAATATCTGTACAAATCGTCTCTACCTACATGAACGTAAAAAAACTAACTCTTTCATCATCATTCTCTCGAATTTGTTGTCTTTGCTTCTTGTAAGTATGTTGAAATCAAGTTGAGGGTGAAAATTTTTTACCCACTGCGTGCAAGGAATTTTCGGCGTGTAGTGGAAGCAAGGTTGGGCAAAATCATTTCACAAAAAATATCATTTAGATCATTGATCATCAAGATCATTTAGATCATTGATCATCAAGATCATTCAGATCATTGATGATTAAAATCATTTAGATCATTGAAGATTAAGATCATTTAGATCATTGAAATTATTGATCACTAAAATCATTTAGATCATTGGTCATTGATCATTAAGGTTATTTAGATCATTGATCATCTAGATTATTTAGATCATTAAGATCATTTTGATAATTTAGATCATTGATCATTGATCATTTAGATTATTGATCATTAAGACCATTTAGATCATTGATCATTAAGACCATTTAGATCATTGATCATTAAGATCATGTTTTTAAATCATTATTTTAAATATTTAAAATCATTGAGATTAATGATTTGAATATGATGATCTAAAATTATTTTAAGCAGCAATGATCTTCAATTTTTGAGAAAAACAGATCATTAAAATTTGAATATTTCGTTGAAAAATGGAATGAAATTTTCTGAAAATTTTATTCCATTTACCAAAGAAATAGTTCCAAGAACGAAATACTCCAATTTTGACATTTTTTTTGCAAGTAATGATCTTAATGATTTGTTTACATAGTAAAAAAGATCGTAATTTTAAATCATGATTTTCAGGGATTTTCAAGATGATCTTATGATTTTGATCTAAAATCATTTAGGAAATGATCTTGTCATCCCGTGGAATGAAATTTGTTACCCTTATTTTATTTCGAAGAAAGAATTGTTATTTTTCGGAAAAAAAACACAGATTGATCTTAACATCTGATTTTTGTGCAAATCTTCAGTTCAAATCAGAAATTCCCTTTCAATTTCTTCATTTTTCCATTTCTTTGATATAAATATGAAAATTTAAAATTTTGTGTCATTTGGTATCCTGAAATGCGCCTAGATCTGAATTGTAAACTCAAAATTTCAATTTTTTTAAAATTGCAATTATTAGGTAAAAGAAATTGAAAGGAGGAAATTGGAACTTTTTCACCACATTTGTTCCTTTTTTTCAGGAATTCGTAGTTCAGCATAATTTTTTCAAACTTGTAGTAAATTTTTCAGAGGAAAATGAAAAAGGTAATTTTGATTCGATCCTATTTCCTGTAAGATTTTAATTTCCACTGGTGAAAATTATCCTGTGCCCTAAATTGAATTTTGTCTGCATGATGCAATGTAAATTTTTAAATTTCTTCCATTAAATCTCCACTGGGTGCGAAAGAGTTCACAAAGATCTTTTATAATCGCATTTCCAGAAGGAAATCTGAGTTAATCAAATCGAATATTGAGAGAAAAATCTAACCACGTCAAATATATTATAATACATTCATCTTTTCGTTAAAATGTATGCATTCGGTTTCAATTTCATCGGACATTTGCAATCAGTAATCGGCAATCAAAACGTCACAATTCTATCGTCTCTCGCATATCTGGACGATTACGACTACGACGACTAAATTATGGGAATAAGAATTAACGATATGCTTAATCGTGATCGCAGAAAAGCACGAAAGAACTTTCTTTAATAAACGTGATAACGCTAATCCGTATTAAATAAAAAATCATTCCAAATACCGACGATTCCGTGGCGGGGGTGCGCCGTACTGAGCAAAGTGGTGCGGGTGATTTATGCGTTGCGTCGGTTTAAAGGTATTCAGATGGGTCGCAAGTTTGCATGTAAAGATAAAACGTGTATCCAATAATTCAGCTCTTTTATCGTAGGCAAACGAACGTCTTTTATTTGCCTGGAATTAATTAATTTGAAGTCCAAAAGGTTCTCATACTGAGTACATAAATAGATTCATGTTTACCAATGCAAAATCAGCTGTTGGAAGATGTATTTTGAACAATTTTCACCACATATTGTTCCTAACCTACGCCTAAGGGAATGGCACACTGAGATTTGGAATTTTTGAAATTCCAAAGCAAAGCAACTCGATGTAGTGTGGCTATGCATACACGTAGATAATCGGTGATAGGCGTGCATAAATCGATAATATGTCACGATGCGTAGCCCACGTAATACTTTTAGATCTTCTTCATCTGGATGTAAAAAAATCATACGGACCGCCTTCTTGCACGAACGAGAAATAATTACATATTAACATGCCATTGAAAGTAACCAATTACGGAATTAATTTCAATCAATCGACGTACGTACGTGAAAATCACCGATAGAGACAATCACCGTTTTATCGTATCACAATGCAGAGACGTCGTTTCGAAAACGAATAAAAGTTACGATCGATTTCAAAATGAAAATAAATATCGTCGAGATTGATTCCCGACGTTACGTAACCATCATCTGGTATAAAATTCGTATACATAAACCACATCTTCGGTATTGGAAAAGAAAAAGGAGTAAAATATTGAAAAAGCAAGCGAAATGTGTAAGTACAGTTGTACACACGATGAATTTCCAAAGTACAACGTTTCTCAACCGAACGAGGAGAATATTGCCGAGGTCAATGCGTGATTACGCCTGGCTTACCACATTATTGTAGATACGTAAGACGAATGGAAAGCTCCATAAGGAGCGATTTGAAGTACATACGACAATTCGTTAATCAGTTCGAGAGACGCTAGACGTTTGGTGTTCACATGCTAATTCGTTCACAGCGTGCTCTTCGATTTACATAGGTTCTTTTTTTTCTATGTATACTTAATTTTTTTCAAACTTTCTTAATAATTTGGACGCCGATGTATATACTTTCTGATTTCACTTTGGGTGCTCGTCGGGTCAGCGCGACGAAGGACGGATTTCGCGAATACCTGCGCAATTATACTCTCAGTACAAAGTCGTACCTATGTCTCTTCGTCTTATGCACGAATTTTTTAATAGATTTTTAAACGTCGAGCCACCTCACGTCGTATCGCATCTGACTCACACACGTGTTATGACACTGCTCTTTACTGCACTATAGTTCCATTTCGACGAACAATTCGTACCGCGCGAGGTGAAAATTTACAAACCATAAATTCATCAAATAAATCTCTCATTCAACTGGCGTGTCGATTCTTTATTACGAGAATGGGTTCTTTTTTTCCTTACCTGCTCGCTTCCCAAAAAATTGTATTCTTTTATCTGCGTTAATAATGAGATCGTCTTTAACGACTCTTCAATTATTGTAATGCCGTTTTATATACGTAGACGTACTTACTCGTATTTGTGAAGAAGATTGCGAAACGTGAAGGTCACGATTACATGTCTACCAGATTAAGATACTACAAAAGGTTAGGCTTTAATTATTATAAAAGCAATACCGTACGTTTTAGATGAAATCTTTTGAATAATGCAGTACCTATGTAGTATACCGTAAGGTGGACCGAGTAAGTTGAAATTCGGATCTACGTATGTGCATAAAGCGCGAAATACGTTCATTAATATGTTAGGTTAAACGGTTTGAGCTCTTGAAAGCATTTTATTACTTCTTCATTGTATTTTACGTTGAACTTTTTTGAAGAGTCATTCGTATATTACGAATGTTATAAATTAGTGTTTTGAGCATTGACCTGGTCAAGATTTTCTGGGGAGGGGGATGTAAGCAATAAATACTACACGTCCGGAGTGTTGGAAAATAACAGTTTTTGAAAGTCTTGTATTTCGAACTCTTTTTCGCCATAATTGGGTAAAAAGTGGAACCAAGATTCGAAATTTTTCAACGCTATCGAGTGAAGTATCAAAATATATGTTTTCAACTTCCGGAATCAGTTTTTGATCTTATTTTATCAATAAAATTTTCAGATTGATCCCTAGTCATAAGGCGTCTTTTTAAAATTCATAAGTTTTCAAAAGTCTGACAAAAAGTACCCAGAATTTCCATGTTATCCATGAAACTATGAAACATTGGATTTGCTTTTGCTCATTGAATTTTTCAAGTCCATAAGGTCGTGATGTTTGAAATTTTCTTGAAATTTTCCAAGTCAAAAAAGTCATTTGAATTTTGAAAAATTTTCCAATTTCAAAAATGTCAGACAAAATATCTAAAAGTCATTGTAACGGATTTTCGTCTGTGAATTTCGTTATGGATTTTTTTTGAAAAATTTTCAAAATCCAATTCCAAGTTCCAAGCACAAAAAGTCAGTAGAAATCTGAAAATTTTTCCAAATTCGAAAAAGTCCGACAAAATATCTAAAAGTCAGCTTCAGGTAAAAAGCTGTCTGACAAAATGTCTGATTTGAACTTTCTTGAAATTTTTTAAGTTCATAAAGTTGAAATTTTACAGGTCCAAAAATTAATTTGAGTTCTTAAAAATTTTCTATGTCTGAAAATCAATTTTCAAATTCAAAAAGTCAATGGAAATTTGAAAATTTTTTCAAGCCAAAAAAAAGTCTGACAAAATGTCTGAAAGTCATCGTCAAGGACTTTTCGGATTGACTCCCAGCCATAAGACATATCCATGTCAAAACTTGAATAGGTAGGGTCACAAAAGGATTCAAAATTTTGGAAAAATTAGACATGGATAAGTAGGTATGTATTTTTACGTTACGTACGAAATTTTGTTACCCTGAATGACTTTTTGGATTTTTTGGGCTTGAAAAAATTCACAGATTCTAAATGACTGATGGCTTTTTGGACTTGGAAAATTTTATAAGATGGAAAATCGATTTTTTTTGATTTATTTGACTTGGAAAAATTCGAGATTTCGAAAAATTTTTTGGATTTGAAAATTTCAGAAAATCTAATAAGTCAGAGTACTTTTTGGATTTAGAAAACTTCAGAGAATTTACCCTGGTAAAATTTGTGAACTGAAAAATTTCGGGAAGTCTCTCGCTTCAGATGATTTAGTTGATAATTTCAATGACTTTGTATACTTGAAAAATTGCATATCCAATTACCCATGAGGTACATCCGTGGAACGATTTATGTGCTTGCAGTGTAGGTACATCATTTGGTGTTCTTTTTGAAAAAAAAAAAATGAAAAATTGACATTTTGAGTCAGAAAAAATTGAGAAAAATTTCATTCGAATTGGAAAAATGCGAAAAGATTCCATAGGAGTTGAATTGGGAGGGGAGGGGGAGTGATCGAAATTCGTTCGGTGTTTACGACTGAAAGGTATTAAAATCTATGTTTTCGATAAAAAAATCAGAAGGGATTTTGAAAGAATTGGGCGTCACTTGAAATTTTGAAAATTTTCAAATCGTTTATGAAAGCGGTTGTTTTTTGACCACTGATATGTCATCGAACATCGAATTCTTTGAGGTCCAAAAATTTTCAAATTTGAGGCTAAGAATAATCAAAATTTCATATTAGCATAGGATATACTTTTACGATGAGCAAACCTGCAAAAAAGTCGCGAGATTCCGACAAGATTCCGTCGTGCTGACTTTCAGACATTTTGTTAGACTTTTTGGGGCTCGACAAATTTTCAGATTTCAATTCCACTGACGTTTTGGATTTGGAAAATTTTAGAGAATGATATTGCTGACTTTTAGACATTTTGTCAGATAAACAATTTAGACTTTTTGAACTTGGATAATTTTTGAAATCAGGGTAACTTTCCAACTCTTTGTCAGGCAGACTTCTTGGACTTGAAAATTTTCAAAAATTACGCTGAGTTTTAGAAATTTTGTCAGGCTATCTTAGATTTTCTGAACTTGGAAAATTTCAGAAATTCTGATTTTCGATTTTGAAAAATTTGTTAAAGTGGTCAGTTGACTTTTGAACTTGAAGAAATTTTTTGAATCATGGATATGCAGGTGAAGAGTCGGAGTTGATTCTATTATGGTTGGGGGGGGGGGGGGGGGGGGGTTTAAAGTTGAAAAACTTTACTGCGATAATTTTTTTCC
>FIZU01017580.1:0-10979 GCA_900064475.1 Pseudococcus longispinus | reverse complement strand
TGATACCGTAAGATGTATATATATGTTCGTTTTTTTGTTTCTTTTTACCACTATTTCAATTTCGGACGACCATCGCCAACGGCTCTTGGTCTTCTAGGAATTTCCTGAATAAGAGGAACTACGTACACAATAGGGTAGTTGACAACGCGAGTGTTGTAAATCAGCATTCTCGGGTCGCGACTATGTTATTGTGTATCCGAATTACGTCTTCGTTTTTTTTCGAGTTTTTGTAGTTACTTTGCTTTCTCTTTTTCTCGGAATTAGCGAATAACGTAATTTTGGACGTGTTCTTTTTAATTCTCGAATTTTCTAGAAGAATGAGTGATCGTTGTCGAAGGGTAAGTCGATGTTGAAATAGGAGTGGACTTGAGTTCCATCTCGAAGTCCGAAAGGACAGGTACTCGTAGACGTTTTTATTTTTTTTGTTTTTTTAATATACTATTTGAACAAGAGTTTCGTTTTTGTTAACAAAGCGTACTCGGCAACATAAAATTTGGCGCTGCGGACAGGATCGACGTTTTTTTTTGCAATTTATCGACGTTTTTTTAATTCGTATTTTTTTGACGTATTATCATTTCGCTATTTTTAATTTTTCGCACGTGACGGTGTAATATCGAGTTCGACGATTCAATTTATTTTCGAGATCGATAAAAATTTCAACAATTATCATCATGGATAAAGCCAAGTTCGACGACATGATGAAAAAATTAGAAGATTTCCAACTCAAGGAAGACGACGATGACAGTTCAATGAAATCAAAGGTCGGCTCCCTGGCAAGTGTTGTTGGTTCACTGGTCAACTCTCAGCAAGAGTCCCGGTCGGCGGTAGGAGCGATTCAGACGGAGATTCTCGAGATGAAAGGTATGATGGACAAAGTCTTAAAGATAGTCGGGGGTGGTAAGGAAGAAAATGACGAACCGCGTAAACATGAGCCTAAAATCGAAACTAACGGTGGTTTTCCTCAACCAATTGTAATTCAGTGCAAAAATAATGATATGGTTTCCGATATTGTAAAATCTTACGCGCGTTTGCCTTATTTTAATGGGGATGGAAAACTTTTACCTCCGGAATATGTTTCCGATTTCGAAAAATGTATGAGAGCATATAAGGTTGAGAAAATCGAATGGGGACGACTATTTCCGCTAAATGTGAAAATTAAATCGAGTGTCACCTGGTCGGAGAGATTCAGGGATTTCGAAGAAAACTATGATGGGCTGAAAAAGTTGTTTTTTGATTGTTTTTGGACGTTTGGGGAACAAAATCGATTTTTGAAAGATTTGAAAAGAGAAGAATTTCGAGGATGCCCTTATCACGAAATTGAAGCGATGGTAGTGAGATGGCTAAGGCGTATGAGAAGTTTGAGCTCATTAAATATTAACGAATCGCAGATATTGGCACTAGCTGTGCAAAAATTATCGTATGAATATACACGTAATGTTGATGTGGAAGATTTAACTGAGGAAAGTCTGTTACGAAATATTAAGAGAACAGTGTGTTTGAAGAGGAACGCAGGTGTGATTTTAGCGACAGGTAATGTGTATGATCCAGATAGAAAACTTCGCAACGACCGTGATTCTAAGCCTGAGGTCGAACAGGCCCAAGTCAATCAAATCAATCAGGACCAGGGAAACTGAATGTTACCGCGAACGTGAGTCGTGTTCAGCGGTCGAGTGAGGGAAAACCGACTCAAGAATCGCAGGAAAGTGGAAATTATTTTCATTTTTCCGATGGGAGAATTATTTCAAATGAAAAGTATAACGATTTAATACGAGAAAGAAATTTATTCCACGGCTACCAGTTACTAGGAGATTTTTTATCGTTTGCTTTGGTCAAAGGGATGGGCAAATTACCGTTTAAAAGGAATGACAAAAAATGTTTTAGATTTTCAAATTGTTTCGAGTCCATTTCGTTAGAATTTTTGATAACTAACTTAAAATTAGTGAGAGTGTTCGAGCCGAAAGTGATCCTAAGTGTTGGTTATAACGAGGTTATGCCCAGAAAGCGGTCCGAGGATAGTCTACAAACATATAAAAAACAATTGACTGATATTTTAAACTATTTAATTGTGGAGAAGCACGTTAAGGAGTTATTCGTTTTAATGCCAATCGTGCATCCGTTGATTAAAGACATACCCCAAAATTGGGAATGGTATTTTAAGGTTAAAAATATGATCGCAGAAGTAGTTCACGATACCGATAAAAGGCTTACTAGTGCAGGTACTTATAGAAATGTAAAGGTTGACGATATCGATTTGTCTCATATTACGTTCACGAAGAAGAGCAAATTCACCGATCATGTTGTATTGGCAGATAAGAGTCTGAACTACAACATTGATTCATCGATTTTCAACAGTAAAAATGAATTCGGAGTACAGAAATTTGATATAGAAGATCGCGAGATTCACCGATTCGTGAATGAACTGAAATTACTATTGCCTGAAATCTTCAAAAATGAATCGACTACAGCACCCCAACCCAAGAGGGATAACCCAGAATCGATCTTAACTAGGGAAGGAGTTAAACCAATTTGCAAAATAAGGGATGACGCAACGCGCGGGCAAGTTACAATCGAAGACGATCCTATGAATGGTGAAGAGGGCGGGGGTAACAACTGTAATAATGTTTTGGTGGTACACGCGGATGTTCATTGCAATGGGGAAGAGAAGAGCGAGGGTGGCTGTGTTCCGAGTAATGATCATGTGGTGAAGTACCTGAACAACATGTTATCGCGATCGAAGGCAAATGACGAGGTTCTTTTGTCCGCGGAAGAAGAAGGCGATGGTCGGTTAGTCGGGACGAAGTTATTGTTAGGTGAAAATGAGACAGTATTTCTAATGGACCCTGGTGCCCAGCAGAGTATACTAAACGAGAAGATTGCAAATAAATTAATTCCTGATTTGAAGGAACGTCAGACTGAATTGAAAAATACGTATGTAGTTAATCCAATCACTCAACAAATAAAAAAGGTAAATTTCAAAGTAAAATTGGATTTGTGGGTAGATAGGGAACACAAAGTGACTGATACATTTTATATTGTCGAAAATTTCAATGTACCGGCGCTTTTAGGTGTCACTATCCATCGTAGATACAAAACCCATTACGATTATGATCGAAAAAAGATAGGCTGGAACATTCAAGGTCAACTTCACGAGACTGATTTTTTGGACATTGAAGCAACTTCAACAGATGCGATTCGTTACACTATGGTGAATGAAATTGAACTCGACTCAAAACTGGAGAAGATGGCCGGGGAAGGACCACTTTCTTACGATTTATCGCGACATGAATATTTCAACATCCAAATGATGATGAGGAGTAAGTTACAACAAAGTGTGGATACGGGTGTAATCACAGCGGAGGAGATGGAGATTGCTTACGAGGAGTTAAAACAATTTGCACCGGTTTTCCGTTCGAGTTTAGGGAAGTATGAAGGGGAAAGTATAAAGATTGATATCGACGAAAACAAGTTGAAAAACTGGAAATGTCAAACGTACCCTGTACCTAGGACGCTCGAAGACAAGGTACAAGCTGAAATAGAGTCAATGGTCAAGGAAGATCTCATCGAAGAGACTGAGAATTCAAATTACGTGCAACCTATTGTTATCGATATCGAGAAGGATGGTAGTATACGTATCTGTCTTGATTGTCGGACTATCAATGAACATCTAGATGAAGTTACAGCCAACGCTCCAAAAATTAGTTCGATTCTTCAAAGTGAAAATAAAAATACGTTTTTTCTTTCAAAATTCGATTTCAAATCGGGTTTTCACCAACTGGTTATTCATATGAAGTGTAGGAAATTCTTCACCTTCCAATGGAAGGATAAAACGTACCAGTATTGCAGGTTACCTCAAGGGAGTAAAGTCAGTTCGGGGAAATTCATTAAAATACTTCGAAGAATTCTGGAAGCTTACGATCCAGATGAGAATGTTATAGATTTCGTTGACGACGTGAGGATAAAAGGCCAAAATTTCAGGCAGCATCTGGATTCAATAAAAGGTTTTCTGCGGAAAATTCTAGATGCCGGCATGACCTTGAGTTTGAAGAAATCTGAGTTCTTTCGTAAATCGATCGTTTTTCTTGGATATAAGTTAGGAAGAGGTGGAACGATAGGTACCGATCCCGATAAAATGGGATTTTTCGATAAAAAACGATTTCAACGGAACCAGAAAATTGACAAGAGAGCTGCGCAATCAATTTTAGGATATGGCGAGTATTATCGAAAATTGATTCCTGAGTTTGAGAATGTTGTGAGGCCGATTCGAGAAGTTGTGCGAGGAAACCAGAAGTGGGACTCAGACCAATGGAACGCCTTTGAAAGATTGAGAGAAGCGTATAGGGACGCGGATATCATCTATCAACCGGATTATACAAAACCATTCTACATTCAATTTTCAGTCTGTGAGTACGATATGTTTGCCGGTCATATTTTTCAGCTCATGGGATTGGAGGACGAACGAATGATCTCAAATATTAGTTACTGTTTTTCGCAAACAGAACAGCGTTATCTATTCTTTGAAAAGCAAATTTTAATGTTGTACAGAACCTTAAAGAAGAATGTCGAAATGTTATATGGGAGAGAGATTATGATCGATGGGAGACTTCTGTCAATTATTCAAAAACTGCGTGAAAATATTAATTTGTCAAGTAGGATAACCAAGTGGCTGATCTACCTTCAGAATTTTAATCTGGCTTCGCCAGAAAAGGACGATGTTAAATTCAGTATGCTATGGTCTAAATACGTAGATAATTCTAAACCAATAAAGATTGAATCGTTGAAAAATGTGTCGCTGAATACTCGAATAGCCAATAAAATCGTAGCAGAAAATATTGAAACCGCGTTAATAAATTTAAAATTAAATCAAGAAATAGATTCATTTTGCCAAGAGGTGAAAAGGAAACTAGAGTTAAAAAGTAAAAGATTTACGAAGTTTAAAATCGAGAGTGGTCTGCTAACGTACCATATGGAGACAATAGGAGAAAATGTCCCGGTGATTCCGGAATTCCTCGAGACAGACGTGATACAACACATTCATGAATATACTCTCCATGGAGGAGTCGACGAAGTCACAAATAAACTCGATAGATGTGGATATGTACGAAATCGTCATTCCAAGGTTAGGAGAATCCTGCAAAACTGTATGGTCTGTTGTAAATGCAAATCTCGTAATTATCGAATCATGACTGAATTTTCTGAATTGGAAGCAAATTCACCATGTCAGACTTTGTATGTTGATATTTTAGGCCCACTACCTGCATCCTCATTAGGTGGTGAATCGTATCGAGCTGTATTGGTAATTTATGACAAATTCTCAAAGTATACTTGGTTGCAATTATTAAAAAACTTAGAATCTGAGATTGTAGCGAATGAGATGAAAAAGGTTTTGAGTGAGATTCGTACTATGGGTTATCCATGTATGCGAGTAATATCTGATAATGGTCGTTCATTTAAAGCTAAAATCTTTGAAGAAATGTTAGCTGATCATGGGGTCAGGCATCTATATATACCAGCCTATACACCTCATTGTAATGCAAGCGAGCGTGCGATACGTAATATAGTTATAAAGCTTCGAATTGCTCTTTATGATTATGCGAATGAAGAAGATCCCGATCAAATAAATCACGAAAATTGGACTCATCATGTACGAAAGATTGAAGAGGTATTGAATGATCAAATTTCACCTGATTCGAAATTGAGTCCGACTGAAATTTTGAGAGAACAGGAAGTAGGTCAAGTGTTCGGTGAGATTTTGCCTATAAAATCTCCTCAAGTTAGTTACTTGTTGAGAAGAATGTTATCAAGAAATCAGATTCCTGAGAATGAGGAGATGGCCCAAGCGTGGTATGAGGAAGGTGAACTCCAATTTATGAGGGATGATGATGGTTATGTCTGTGTATTCGTTGATGGGAGTTGTTTAAAGAATGGGACGAAGTCAGCGATATCAGGATATGGAATATGTTTTGGAGATTTTCATCCTTTAAATACGTCGCAAGTGGTAAGGTCGAAAGAGGTACACACGAACAATAGAGCTGAAATTCAGGCAGCAATCGAGGCTCTTAAGATTTGTCACGAGAAGGGTGAAGAGGAAATAAATATTCATTCTGATTCATCGTACGTGGTTGAAGGGATGAACGAAAAGTTATACTTGAAGACGGGAAAAAATAAATTGGTAAACGAAGATGTTTGGTCAGAATTGGTTTCATTTATAGAGATTAACGGTATGAAAGTGAGGTGGACGAAGGTAAAAGGGCATCACGATTGCCTCTATCAAAATCAGGCGGATGCTTTGGCAAGATATGCGGTGTTAAGGTGTTCATCGAAGTAGATATTCGACTTGATAATTATTAGCAGAAGAATTGTATTTTAGGTATAAATGATGAACAAAAACTATTAATATTTCAAAAAAAAATCAATAAATTTTTACAAATAAAAAAACATGAAAATATTTATTTTTTTTTTTAGAAAATTATAGGGTGATTTCAATCTCAATCATCCCTAAAACCAGCTTTGAGTTGTGACGTTCTGTTTTTTTTTGACACTTATTCGTGTGATGGAGTTTTAATTTAATTTTTAATTTTTCTTTCAGATAAACACACAAAGTACCATGTTTGCATAATATGTTTTGAAAATGATATACCCGGTTTAGGTGTAGTGGCTGAGCAGAAAAGGGGAGCAGAAAATGGAAAAACATTTTGAAATCGTGTCATCCCAGTATTGTGCAAGGGTAAGTTTTTTTTTTCAATTCATATTTTCATTTAGAGTGTTAATAATTACATGATTATTACACTCTTTGGGAGAGAGCGCGATACGTAACCAGCATAATCAACTCATATAGAACGATCGACGAAACCATGGATGAAAAAAAATATGTAAACACATTATGAAAGGCTTCAAGCTAGACATAATAAGCGCCATAGGAATGCTAGACAACACCAGTCTAACTCAACTCAGTAAGAATGTTGAAAGATATGAGACAAACCTCAAACTAATAGAAGCCAATCGCGAAGAAGATCGAACAAGCAATCTACAAATTAAAAACCGAATACTCGAAGAAAACCGAAGAATCTAAGCCAGCCGAACAAGTTAACAAAATAGAGGCGAAGCAAGACGAAAAAAACAATCACGGGAAAGAAAAACCGATGGCAATCACCAAACTATTGGCAACCGCCGAATTTTTCCCAACCACAAAACCAATGGCAACCATCATACCAATACCCAAATCAAGGGCAAAGTCAGAACCAGCAAGGACCTCAAAAGGGACCAAACGGTGGAAATTCACAGAATCGAGTAAGCAAACAGTGCTTCAACTGCAAAAAAATGGGTCACGTTCGAGCAAACTGTTGGTTTTTAGAAGTCGACGAAGGGAAAAAACCTACACAAAATAGGAATAATTCAGACAAATGTTGCAATCTTTCGTAGTTATGGTTGATGCAGATTGAAAAATAATTAGAGGTATCAGAAGAGACCACGATCACAGTGTCATTCTTAATATTTTCAAAAATGTTGAAAATGACTCGGACTCCGCCGAAGACGATAATTTGCTTAAAAAATTAAGCTATATGGGAGAAGAGCACCCTCAAAAAAACGGCGAACCAAATCTCGGAGCTTCCAGTAATGTTGTCGTTCGTCTAAGTAGAAAAATTCCGAGAAATTGTCATCACAAGCTATATATTTTGACAATTTTTATACTTCCATCCCAGTTCTTACTTATATGGAAAACGTTGGCATTCACTGTCTCGGTACCATTCGATGTAATCGAGTTTTTGATAGAGCCGAATTAAAAACTGAAATGGAGAAAAATACAAACCGAGGTCATTTCATGGAATACGTGGGAGTTTACGATGGTGTGCCTATTGTATTTATTATCTGGAAAGATAATAAAGTTGTCTCGTTGGTTTCAACTTACATTGGCAGCCTACCAGTAAGAACAGCTCAGCGATTCAACAAAAGTACGAAAGTCAAAGAAGATGTGCCGTGCCCAGCGATCGTTCAGGAGTACAACAAACATATGGGAGGGGTCGATTTGATTGATTCTTTCATCGGAAGACACAAAATAACTCAAAGATCGAAAAAATGGTATATGAAGATTTTTTTTCATCTTTTGGACGTCACGGTCGTAAATTCTTGGATTATTGGGAAACGAATCAACGAAGAAATGAAGAAAATGAGTCTCTGGGAATTTAGGCAAAATTTGGCGCAGTCCTTATGTGCAACAGCTGGAAATGAAAAGAGAAAACCAGGACGTCCTGCCCAAAAACTGCAGTCTAGAGATCTGGAATTAGCAGCGAAGTTTTCAGGATCGGGAGTCACTCCACTGCCTACCCAAGACGTCAGACTCGACACTAATGGGCACTGGCCAATTTTTTCTACTGAAAGGCGAATGTGTAGAAAGTCTGGTTGCAAAAGTAAATCTTATGTTTACTACTCAAGATGCAATGTTACTCTTTCTTTAATTCTTCAACGAAACTGCTTCCTTACGTTTCATAATGTTTAATTTTTTAAAACCTTTTTGTAAAATTTGATATTTTTTCACTTGTCGACTCGATTTCTAAAAATATAAATCTTGAAAATAAATTTTATGTGTGGAATTTGCCATTTATTTACGTATTTTTCGTTAGGTGTGGTCACCAGAGACCACTTCAACAGTTGTTGTTTTGCGCATAGGTGGTCACACATGACCACACCTTTTCAAAGCTCCGCTGTGCACGTATGGATGTGAAAATATTTTTTTGAGTATTTTTTCTTGTATATGGGGGTGGGAAAGAACCCAAAAAAATTATTTGGTCAAAATCTAAAATTCATGCGGTGAAGGGTTAAGAATTGACCTCACTTTAGCCTACGTTAAGTAAAATCGCGAAAGATCGACTTTTATGTAAATTTATTTCGCTCGTAATTTCTTAATTTTGAATATCTATCCGACTTGTTGTACTTAAACTTTGCACCTATATTATCCGAGTGATTTTAAAAGTAACAATAAAACTTATTCGTCAAAGTTGTTTTGTGCTTACTTTCGTCATCACAAATTGGCGCCCGAACTAAAATTCGATTGGTTCAACACGGTAATATCCATTTCATGTTTTGTATGAAATTAATAATAATAATTACAAATAAGTGTTTAGAAGTTATCTTAGATATACTATTCAGTATATTAATATTTTAATGAATAAGGAATCCCAAATTAGTGATCCCCCTAAACTTCTTAACGACGAAATGGATCCCGAAACAAGTGAAACATCTGTGCCCACTCAAAATTTTGAGCAATTTTAATGCACAGTGAAAAAAATTAAGATTTAACTGATAAGAATTTTACTTCCAAGTAGATAACAGTAAGGCGCAAAATCTGCAACCCGGATTTGGTGGAAAATGCTAATAGCTTTGCTAGAGGATCTTTTGATTCCTACCAAAAAAGAGTATACATATATGGAATTATTTAAATTTATACCTGCCTATAAATTTTACAATGTTTTTTGTTACAGATTAATATGGAAAAAAATTAACCACATAACAAAAAATGGCTCGGAGCTTCTACCGTTTGTTTCCCTTACTAAGCTCAAGCAAAATGTGATTTATACAATAACAAAAATGGAAAAAAGATCAATAAAATTTCAGATTGCGGTAGGACCTCAAACAACTATTGTCCTCATGCTGGACAATAAATTGCGTACAAATTTACCAAGTTAGTATAAAATATTCATTAAATTATATTAAATATGTACAATAATAATATTTTATGTTTTGTTTACAGAAAGAACGGAGGATGAATTGCTGAAAGACGAAGATATTTTTAATGAGGTTTCATCGTGGCCGTTTTACCGTTATCTAGGCCAGCGACTTAGTAGAACAACAGATAACCATCATCTAGCACTGGCAGATTTCCCAAAACTGGTAAAGAATAACGGCTGTATATGTGAATCATCGTGCAATAATTGCTTATGCCATAGCGAAGAAAGTCCTATGTAAGTATAGAAATTATTATTTCGTATTGAGTTGTAACATTTTAATTGATGAAATTTTTTGTTTTCAGCTTTTCTTGCCTTTGCTGGATGCGCATGACGGTCAATGATGAAAAATCATTCGCAAAAAAAATGGATGAATTGACAGGGTATGCGGTTCATCCAGAGTTTTATAACATCCCAAAGTACTACAACACCACCAGTATTTCAGTGAGCGATTGATACGACGGAGTGATTAGTGTTGGGCGATTATTAATCGATTAATTGAATAATCGATTAATCAACGTGAAAAATAATCGAAGAGCGATTATTTTTTCATTAATCGGAACAAGCGAACGAAAGGCATAGCTCCCGTTCGTTCACAAAAACTTATGTAAGTAGGTACTTCATAAATATCACCTTTTTCGTATTCTTTAAAATAACTGTAATTATACAACCGGAGTTCGAACCAGTTTTCGTGTATTAACTTTAATATGGCATCTGAGACGAAAGAAATCCTAGCCAAACTTAACTCGATAAGAGAAAACAGTATCGGACACAAACAGTAAGCTGTCCGATCTGCGTATAAAGTGGATGTGCTGATCAGCGACAATAAATCTCTGAAGGAAGATATGACGCGTCTCAAGGAAAGAAATAAGAATTTGGAAAGATCGGTAAATAATTTAGAACAGTATACGAGGAAAAACAACATCATTATCAACAGTGTACCTGTAAGCGATAAAGAAGACGTTCGTAGCACTGTATTCTCGATAGCTAATGTTCTCAAAGTCGATCTACCGGAATACAATATCGTGCTGCACATAGATTACCAGCTAATGATACAAACAGGACGCCGGCTATTGTGGTTCGATTAAACAACTTAGATAAGAAATCAGCTCTTATCAAAGAGTCAAAAAAGATGAGAATTACAACTAAAGACTTAGGTTTTCAAAGCAAGGAGAATCATAATAATAAAACTACAAGCCAAAAATGTTGGACCAATTTTCATTCGGCCCCTATCAGAGCTAGGAAGCTGATTTTTTTTTT
>FIZU01017579.1:0-14477 GCA_900064475.1 Pseudococcus longispinus | reverse complement strand
ACAATTTTGACCAAAAATTACAGTTTGGACTAGAAAATGAAAAATGACAAAAAATTATGATTTTGACCAAAAAAATGACGATACGCTGATATTTTTCGTCACTCTTTTAGACATTTTGTCAGATTTTGGACTACAATTTCAATTATTTGAAAATTTTTGATTATTTTGATAGAAATGTATTTATGTAACTATAGATGAAATTCTGTGAATATTTCCATCGAAATTAAAAATGAACAACACATATTCACGTGAGCTAGGAGGATGGGCCGCGAAGCGGCTTCATCAAGATTTTTAAAGAAAATAAAAAAATGATTTTTTGCCATTTTCGAAACTGTTTCTTCGGTCTTTCCAAAATTCAAATTTTGAAAAATTACATCTTAGACGTCTGAAACTAGCTAATCTCGCCCTGGCAAAATCCATACTCTCTTCTTCGATATCACTAACCTAACCCACTCATTAAAATTCATGCTTATCTAAATCTATATTTAATTACACGCTCGAATAAGTACGCAAAGTTACTTAATCCGTTGAGCTAGCAAAAAAATTAAGGTATAAAAATAAACCAAGAACTTCACCCGGTACGATATACTCGTAGTCGTAATAACAAGCACCAACCGCAAAATGTTGTCGGGCATTAAAAAAACCTCATGTCTGTTAGTGGCATATCTGTTGTTTTTATATGCTTTCGTCTTCGATATTTCACCCGCAACACTTTCATATCCCTCGGAGAGTGAAATTTACGCAACAAAGATGAAAATTCTAATTATACGTGGAAAATATGCAATCGCGGAGTGGAGAATGTGCTGATTTCGCGCGGCTAATGTACCGTGCCCGGTTGTAATTAAAAAACAACCCTTTTAAAACAACCTAAACCCTTGATAAAGACGTCCTTTCTCAGCATCACATATACGTATGTACCTCGTATGGTGTAACGGACCATACATACATAAACCTCCACGTCCTACGTATACGTAAACTGGTATTTTTTTTTTGCTACTTTGAATTTACGATCGAATTTCGATAAAAGGTAATTTTCAGCTTTTTTTTTCCTGCTTCACGCTTATTTAATAACAATAAATAATTTGTTATTTTCAATCGCAGCCGTATTTTTGATACGGGTTTTCCTCAAATCATTATACTTTATCGTTTAGTCTCCAACCGATATCAGTATATCGTTTGTTTCGACCAAAAAACAAAAGTTTGGTAGTTGGAAAAAAATAGAGTAAAAGTTATGCTCGGGTACAAGCTTCTGCTTCGAGTTTCCCAATCAACGAAAAATAAAAGTTTTCGAAATTAAAAGCAAAAAATTATTTTTTACGTGATTGATGAATTTTATAAGTAACGCCAAAATTAACCATAACTCGCGGGTTTCTTTTTCAAGAAGTTTGGATAATAATAGACCTTCGAGCACAAAGAAAAAATATCCATTAATTACCTACCTATACTAGAAAGCATAATGTACTAAGAATTAGATAGGTACCTATCAAAATGCGGACAGATCCCTTCGTACAAACAATTCGATACGAACGAATAATGAAGTCTAATTTAAAAAAATTTCGAATTAAATCCAAACCACGACGCAGAAGTTTAATTTCAATTTAATCTTCACAAACAATAGTCTTATTTTGTGTTTTTGAATAAAATTTCATAAACTTGCGTCGAAATGAAAATGACAACCAGACCTCTCTTTCTTTTGTCAGAAATACTCGAAAATTGTTGCTATGGTAAATATCACATTAGCCCAACTTCGCTTAGTTCTTTTCTTTTGTTCGTTGGCTGTAATAGCATGTTTTCGTGTTGAATTGCAATAAAGCCGTACGAAGCGGCGACCACATGAATGAAAATACTTATTCCAAAATCACACGAAATGTGTTGCAGCCGAATGAAATTTGTGAATAATTTTCGAATAATTCATAAACGAAAACATTGGTAAAGCAAGCCAGCTGTAAATGTAGGTACTTTTCGAAATTAGAGCAATTTTTTTCCACCAATTCGCAATTTCGAGTAAAGAGTAATGCGTAATTTACAAATAAAAGGGTAGTACGCGTAGAAGCGAGAAAATTTGATGCTGTAAAATTTACGTTGGGCGTTGTTCAATTTTCATCGAGTTTTTCGGCTTCGGCTTCTAGATTCTAGAATGGCAATTGAAATTAAATTTTTATGTTTGGTTTGGTATCTTTATCTGTAGGTACGAGTATATCTATCTCGTGAAAATTTTCGCAGATATTTTTTTCAATTTGTGAAATAAAAATTCGGAGTATTCGTCAAAGCAGACTACAATTTCGAGAATAATTTTTTTTTTCTTCAAAAGATGCTTAGTTGAATTTATTCACGATATGGATAAAGTATTTTTCGATACGTAAGAAGATTCAAGAAGGATAAGAACAATTTATCCAAAATGTATGTTAATATTATTATTTCCAAGGTAAAATCAGGTTTCTCAATCATTTTACACGTTTCGCAATATTCAAAATTCCGCAAGCAAGGTAGATTTGATTATATCTTTATACGTAATTTTTGCGACTACACATGCACCACGCCGACCTATGTAAATCTCACCTTTCAACATTACTTCTCTAATTATGAGGAAATATTTCGCAACGACCTTTAAAACAACCGAGTTTTCCTAGCGGTTTTTCCCACGGTGAAGATAAAAGCAATATAAATATTTTTACATTTTATTTTCCAGGTACCCACCGAGTAATAAATTTCTATTTCGAGCAACCCGCTTATTTTTTCCACTGTGGAGATATTATCAGTTCTTTTTAGAGCAAAAAAACAAAAAAAAACGATAAAAATAATAAATTAACGCAACACAATACGAAGTAAAAAATACCCAGCGACTTGGGAGTCGAATCAGCAAAATTTTCAAAAATTTTATTCAATCAAAATTCAAGTTTGTATAAGAAATTTTGTTGTATTGTGGAAAAAAGGAAAATTTTTTTCTTGAATTGAAAAATTTGGAGTTCACATACATTTTGATATCTCACTCGATAATGTCGAAAACTTCTGATTTTTGGACCATCCCCCTCCCCTTCCATCTTCCTGAGCCATCTCGGGGGGTTAGTCCAAATTTACTCTATTAGAAGTTTAGGTAGCTGCATCTCTGGTTCGAAGGCGGTACACTGCTACCGGAACACCCTATACAAAAATTCACCTCCCAATAAATTTTGTAACTTTTCAACATTTTGTGAGAGTTCATAAAATAAAAACTTATTTTCTGACTTTTTGTATCATCTGTCAAAGAAAAGTTCATTTTCAATCTAAAAAATTGGCTTTGAGTAGAAAAATGTGCAAAAATGATGATTTTTGACGCGAATGGCTTATTGGCTTTTGACTGGGGGCTATCCTAAAAAATATCACTTTGTGTTACCCCGATGATTTTTTGAACTTGAAATATTATTTTTTGGAGCTGAAAAAAGCCGGAATCTCGGAAATTGTTTCTTTCCAAGTCTTAAAAGTCATTTGGGAAACGCAATGCAGATTTGTTATTTCTATGGAACGATATAAATTATGTGCATGCAGTGTACATAAGAACGTAATTTTCATTCTTTTTTGGAAAATTTAGAAAACTAAACTGATTTTTAGGAATTTTTTGTTTTCGATCATCTTGTTCTAGTAGATGTGTTTCTGAACGTATCCAAAATCTACCAAAAAATTTCAGAGAAAATTTGTAACATTTTGCATTTCAAGACGGAAAAACTGAGCAAAATTGTATTTTAGGTCTCAAAAATCTTAAAAATCCTCTAGGATCAGAATTTTTTTAATTTTAGCCCCTTCCCTCTTCTCAAAAAAGCCAATTTACCTTTATTCAGGTCTTGATAAGTTTACCCCTTCGGAACTAAAGAGCGGCAATCTCATTTGCACTCGTGTAGTTTGTACTATCGCATCGTAAAAAATGAACGATAAGAGCAGTTCCAAAAAAAAAAAATGTAAATAATTTGAAAATCGTTACATTATTTTATTAATTTTTCAACAAACCTTCGCAAAATTAAAAAAAATAAAAAACATCCCAAAAAAAGGATTGCTTCACCAACGAAAAGAAATCATAACAAATGAAAATATTCGCATAGGTATTTTCCACAATAAAAAAAATACTTCCGAGAGCTGTACAACGAGTAATTTTTCCGAACGACATTTTGCCAGACTCGAAGTACTCAAACTTCACAGGCTTTTAGCCTTTTAGATCACTTTGCCAACTTGAAAGTAATTTTATATACGAATTTGAATATTTATAAAACTGTGCGAATGTTTACAAATGTGTAAAAACAACAAGACTGGAAAAGGTCCGTCGGAAACTTTGTTTATCAAGAGATATTTAGGGGCGGAAATTAAATCACAAATGTTTTAAAAGCCGAGCTTTCATATTTCTAAATCACCAGGGCTTCCTACTTGGTCACTATGGTGAGGCTGATAGCGAGCTAACTACTACTGTATACTCGTATTTTCTAGTGTATATCACATGTCATTCGCGATAGTGTACGACTATAATTTTATTTTTAAAATTATCTATGGTCCAGCTAGTTATAGGTGTACGGTTAGGAAGGAAGTAAGGTATTCAGTTTTACAAAACGTATTACAACGCGGTTTTTTTTTATAACTCGTGATTTTTTTTAAATATTAACCCTTTTGTACTCAGAAGAGATTTGAAGGATGAAATTTTTAAATTTCCATTGCTTCAAGCAAACTGGAGTTGAGTTAGTGCACGAGGTCATTTTCACCAGTGAAAATTAAAATTTTAAACAGAAAATTGAATCAAGGACAAAATATCTCAAAGTTACCTTGATTTTTGTTTTTTTTTTCAAGCCAAAAAAATCGTTTGAACTCTCAAAAATTTTCCAAATCCAACACAAAATCAAGTGAAGTCTAATATCTGGAAAATTGTCCATTAGTCATAATCGAGGAATTTTGTGACTGATTTTCAAATAATGTAATTCAATACAATTTCTGTTACAAAATTTCTAAAAGTTGGTGTGATTTCTGAATTTTTACCAACTGCAACAAATTGTTTGAAATCTCAAAAAAAGTATAGGTCAAAAAATTCAAGTCCTAATGCCCAACAAAATATCTAAATTTTCCAAATGCAAAAAGTTTAAAGGCTGTTTGAAAAAATATCTTGAAATCAGCGTGAATTCTGAATTTTTCCAAGTTCAAAAAGTCGTTTGAAATTTCATACATTTTCTAAGTCCAAGAATAATAATATGTATCTGACAAAATGTCTAAAAGTCAAAATCTATGAAATTTTCCCACATCAAAAAGTCAAATTAATCCAGCGTAATATAATTTATAACTTTTAGAAATTGATACAATTTTTTAAAAAATGGTTAAAGACTGGCTGACAAAATGTCTAAAAGTCAGTGGAATTTTTGAAAATTTTCAAGTTCAAAAAGTCTAAAGTAAGTAGTTCAAAAAAAAGTGTGACAAAATATGTAAAATTTGACATTATCTCTGAAGTTTTCTGTTCAAAAAGTCGTTTGAATTTTTAAATCTGAACAATTTCCCTCCCAAGTTTAGAAAGTCAAATGCCTGACAAAATGTCTAAAAGCCATCGAATCTATATTTTCCCAACTTCAAAAGGTCAACTGCCCCCTTACAAAATTTTTCAAAGTTCAAAAGGTTAGAAATTCTGAAATTTTTCAAGTCCAAAAATCCTAAAGTCTGACAAAATGTGTAAAAGTTAGCATAATCTATGAAATTTTTGATCGAAAACAATTTCTGTCTGATAAAATATCTACAATTCAGCATGATTTTTGATTTTTTCCAAGTCTAAACAGTCGTTGGAAATTAGGAAAATTTTCTAAATCCAAAAAGTCTTTTGTCTGACAAAATGCCTAAGTCATTGTACCAGAATTTCGTCTAGTTTTTCACAGAATTACTTACTCATAGTTAGAGTTTTAAATTTTATGAAATTGCATTTGTGATATTTTGTATATGGTGAAGAAAATGTGAATATTTCAAAGGATCTACCACGATTCATAAAATTTCCTGACGAATGAGCCCAATTTCACTTTGCATGTTTTGCATATTTCGACCCAAAATGCATATTTTAGAAGTGAAAAGAGCATATTTCAGCATATTTCGACAAGTTTTCACATTTTTCTAGCATATTTTGAGGTTTTGCCAAAATCAGGTCGAAGTAATTGATTTCTGGCCATTTTTTTGCTACCAAAATTGCAAAATTGTAAAAAATTCCACCAAAGTGTTCAAATTTGAATAAAAACTGTTTTTTGAATTTTGAAGCTCGATTTTTCGTTTAATTTCAATTTTTTATTGCTTAGGGTTTTCAGTACAAAAAATCCTTTCCATAGACAACCAATCAACCATATTGATTTTTGAATATTTTTGAATATTTGAGCTCAAAAATGCATATTTTGAGATTTTTTTGCATAATAATCAACGCTCTACTCATAGTAAATGCACATCCTAGATATGCTAAAAATCTTATACACATTAGTGATCATTCTCTCGAAATTTTCATGCTTGATTATTGCGTTAAAATCAAAGTAAGGGTGAAAATTTCATTTTAGCACAAGAATCGTCATTTTTCAAAAAGCATCGGTTGATCTTGAAAGCTGACGAAAAACGTAAACTCAAAATTTCAATTTCTTTTTTTAAAAATGGCAATGATAAAAAAATTGAAGGTGGAAGAAATTGAAAATTTTGCAATACATCTCTTTTTGTTTTAAGGGTGAGTACTTAGTTAAGTGCAATTTTTTTTTTTAAAATACAGCAAATTTCACACAGGAAATATAAATTAGGTAATTTTGATTCGATCCTATTTCCCGTGTAAAATTTTAATTTTCACTGGAAAAAATAAACACTTGCATTAGATTGACTCTTATAAAAAATTTCTAATTTCATCCGTTAGATTTTTCCTGGGCACAAAAGGGTTAATGTTGATAAACTCGTTTAAAAAATATAAAATAACCAAAGTAAGTATTAATCAGAAAATAAATGAAGTAAAAATAATCTCGATAAGAATTAAACTGATGATTTTTCATTAATATCTACTTGGTAATCTTTTAACAAAGAAACATACCAAAATACTTGAATCAAACAAAACAATTGTGTAGGTATTACAAATTGAAACAATGGGATTAGGTATTTTTGAATTAAGTACCTATTGACATTTCGTTACGAGTTCCCTTTCATTTCATAGAAAAGCAGATGTTTAATTTCTTTCGCTTCGTTTCATTATCTACAATATTAACTTTACACTTTACCTATGCAAGTAAAACGAGTAAAAAAAAAAGAAAAAAGTTTATTTTAGATATTAGAACTTCGGTGCGAAATAATTTCTATTTTACGAACCGAACAACATATCTAATATATAAACCGCCTTTGAAAAAGAAAAAAAAAAGAATTAAAAATTCAGCAAACGTACACGGTAATAATTTTGATTACTAAATGCGATGCGACCCCCGTACAACGGCGTTAATTTAAAGCAGAATTACAATTTCTAACGGACTACAGTGATGAAAATTTGATTGCTTAACTTTGTTTACAAAACATTACAGAATTAAAATTTCGTCGGAAATTTTTCGTAGTAAACATCTTAAAAAAGTTGAAAACTTCCAAGCTCAGCATGAATCCTCGTCTATCCGGCTAACATTATTAACACATTAAAATATTCAAACGCAACTTTTAATACTTCCTATGTCTCCGTATATTTTAACTTATTACGTACATAACCAAGCTAGAAATTATAAAGGAAACGATTCCATTTTGTTGAGTCGAGAAAATGTAGGGTTTAAGTTTTAATTAAAATTTTGTCCGCGGCAAATATTTACTTTTTGGGATTTATATGCTTCGCATACACAATCTAACAAAAATGATAAGCATTCGATAAACTATACGTATACCATGGCGAATATACTCGCATGTGACTTGTATCGAGAACGAAATTAATTTTCCAAACTTTTCATTTCATCTTCATTCTATTCGAGTATAATTTTATGAAATTCGACACCTTCCGATATATTACTTTTACTTGTGTTGCAAAGTTCCATTGAATAATACGAAATACCAGGTAGATATATCAATTCGATCAGCAACACTTTTATTATCGTCACAATGGAAACCATCGAACGTTGTACAGAAAATCAAAAAATATAATAAAAGTATACGTATTATTAAATTCTTCGCAATGTAATTAGTTTGGAAAAAATGCCACGCGAACTGATGCGGAAATTTAATTGGATTTGTATACGTACGAATACGTATCAACGAAATCCTTGAATTTAACGCAGGAATTATTTGAAAAGGAAACTCGATATGCCTATTTTATAATGGGATGCCGAAATAAAATAAAAAAGAAGTCATTTCTTTGATACTCGAAACATACGTACGTTCGTCAGAATCAAGAATCTTCCATGTGTAACACAATTCTTTTTTTCTGCTTTTTTGGCAATTGATTTGGTTGACGCTGCGTCTCGTTTCCCCAGGGAAAAAATTACGTAAAGAAAGATATATGCATGGTACGTAGCTCTACGTACTAAGATAATTTATAACGAATGACTTTTCTGTACTATTTGACATTTTAGAATCAATACAGTTCGGTATTAAAATTACACGTAACATGTTTCCTCGAGAAGTAATTTCAAAATAGCAATTTACAAATATGTTGGTTGCCTTATTGTTAGCATCGCTTCGCTTTAATAACTCGACTCATTTAGAATTAAAATGAAGAGTAACAGTAGCATTTAAAATAAAAACTCGGCTTACCGATCAATTTACTCCATTGAGCTGGCGGTCTCCATTGTGGATAATGTTTGGGAAATCGGCTACTAGTCCAGAATGTATGCAGAACTAATTTATAGATAATTAGTTTATCGGTCGAGCATTCGAACGATGACGAGTCCGCAGCAACCACGAGTTCGGAAATGAATCCGCATAGGAAGATGAATAAACCGAAAAATATAAACTTTTTAAAATCATTCATTTTAATTTGTCACGAAGACAATATACCCGGTAGTCATTCCATTGGACTTATGCTCGATTTGATACTGAATCCTGTGAACATAAAAATCACCGGAATACATTAACGTCGCGTCGTCGAGAGCACATTTTTGCCAAGAGTTTTAAAACATATCGCTTTTTAAAATTACACAAGAAAATCAAAACCGTTGCATCTCGTTAAAGCTGCTTTTGTACGATGCGGCTTTCATACTGATAAAAGCTTGAAAGTCGACTATAACGTATTTCTAAGCCGCAACGTCGTTGTTAATAATCGACAACGTAAGTACAACCAGCATAAAAAGTTACTTAAAAGAACCACGTTAGTTCTCAGGTTAGAAAATTTATATTTGAGTCAACTTTGAGGTTAAATGCCATCAAAATGGAGTTAAGATGCATTAATTATTATATGAAATTTAACAGGATGAATTTCTAAACCATCTTACAAATTATTAATACTTTCTTCTGCCGATTGTTCAGCAGTGATGAATTAAATTCAAAAAGAATAAAATAAAAAGTGTAATAAATTTGCATACTTCGCCATAAACAAAACATAATAATGGGGTACACACTAGGGAAATGTTCTGCCATATTTATTACTGTCGTTGACGTGCTTAAAAATTCAATTAACGATTATAATTACGTATTGCGATTTTAACAACTAAATATCACGAATCGAATAAGTCACATAGTAAAATTTCCATAAAAGGACCACATCCTAACGAACATTTGTATCATATGAAAAAGCGTGTAATATTTCTAGTATTGAATACGTTTTACAAAGGTACCCAAATCACACCGGAAATGATACCGGCGAAAAATATAAAATAAAATAATTTCATTTACGTACCAACGTGTATTTTGTATGAAATTTCTCGACGGTTCGACAATACTTCCGATCACGATACCGCGAATCAACTGGTAACAGAAACAAAAAACTCAACTGAGAATTCGCATTATATTGAGCTTTAGACTGCGCAAGATTGAAATTTCTGCAGTCGTTCCACCTCCAGCCTTGTTCTTCGCTCTGTTCGCATTTTCACAAAGGAATCCGTGTATTTGCAAACAATTAAATTAAAATAAATTATTTAGAGAGATCAAATCCGTTGGTGAAATTTTTCAAACCTTTTTTTAAACTGAATAGCGATGACGTTAAAATGAAAGGGGAATGATCCAGCTGAAATTATATTTGTAAAGGAATGGCCATTAGAAGTGCTATCAAGAAATAGATAAGAATAGTCGACTTAAAGATATTATTGTACTTACGAATATGTATACTTCGGGTCGTGTAGTATTCCACTGTTTGGAATTGAACAATTCTAGAAAGCATTTTGTTGGGATTGGGAAATTGGGAATGCGAAGTAAATGGAATTGAAGGACCTGGTGGTAAGAAAACAGTTGCGTAGGTAGTAGGTACCTAACTACCTATGCAGTTCACGTTACATTTGCTGAGAACAAGGGATTGATATAATTGTACCTAATAACCGAATTTTTAAATTATCCACAATCCAAACAAAAACACTAAAAATCGACGTTATCAAAAATTAAACCGATAGTGATAAGAATTTGGCGTGGACGTGCACGTGCACAGACGTACGCACTGATATTTTCGTTGGTTCATGCCTGTCTTCGTGGTTCTATTTTTCTTTCTATCAAATTTATTACAATTGCTAATTTCTATTCGAAATAATTTCTATCATTCTATCATTTTGATTTCAAACTTACAAGTCACAACTTTGAAATTAATTAAGGTTGTTCTTTGAATCTTTACGCTTGACGTGAAATTTTATAGCATAATTTAGTAAAATGTAGGGACACTGAGTTGATTTATTATATTTTATTATTTTCGATCATTTAAGTGAGGTTTAAGTCCTGTACAAGAATAGAAAATTAGTAAATGCTGAAATACAGAAATAGTGTGTCTAATTAATCGAATAAAATAGTTATCAGCGTTGAAAATATACATTTATAATTATTAGGAATTATGTTATTTTTCGGTGAAGTCAGAACCGAAAGTTAAGAACATACGAGTATATGATCGTTTTAAAAATATTTCTCAGGAAATACTTGATGGAATTTAATGAATTTTGGATATGTTGTACATAAATACACCGAGGACATTTGCACGTTGTCATTTTCCTCAAACTTTGCATTTTACACCGAATAATATCTGAATAATATCAAATGCCAATAAAAGATGTCAAAAAATTTAAACATCAAATGTAAAATTTGAAAAAAGAAGGCAACGTGCAAATGTCAAGGATGTATTTATTAAATTCCATCAAGTATTTCCTGAGAAATCTCTTTAAAACGATAACAAGTTCTCAACTTTCGTTTCTGACTTCAGCGAAAAACAGGGTTGGCAAATGCTTGAGCATTTCCTTCTCGCCGGCAAATTCCCAGAAAATTCTTACATATTGAGAATATTCTCAAACATTTGAGCACATTATTTTTTTGCTTAAAATTTGGCGAAAATATCGTAGAAATGGTCAAAAAATTACGAATTAAATCTACAAAAGTTGTAAAGATGGTTGAAAAGCTCTGGTGTGGCGGAGAGGGGGGGGGGGGGGGGGGGGGGGGGGGGGGGGGGGGGTCAATCGGCCTCTGGGGCTCTGGTCGAAATTCAAATTTTTTTCAAGGATTCCGATTTGTTATGATAAAATATGATTTTAGAGCCTATGCGGAATCCTTGGGCTCATTCCCTGGTGTTTTTTTTTTTTTTTGAGTTTTAAAACATTTATTTTTTTAATATTGGGTTACACTCCCAACTCACCATTTACCTTAGGGTATCTACCTACATAGGTACTTACTTACCTACTTACTTTACTTATTCGAGTAGGTACGACGTACGAGTATCTACTTATTCGTCATTTTTTTTGTCAATTCGTTCGGCAGACTGGTACTGGTAGTTGGCAATCCTGTTTGACTATTCCTTTTAATTTTAGATAATTTTTATCGCGTTTGGTACTTGCTACTTACTCAATTGTCGATGCTGTTTCAATTACTTTCCTAAACATACGTAGGTACGTACTACGTAGTCTATTAGTAGGTCTAGGTACTATGTTATACTTGAGTAAAAGTTTTCGTAAAATCGATCAAGCGGCGAGTGTTGTTTTTCAAGTTGTCCGCCAACTATACCTACTCGAGATATATTTATAAGTACCCGTACCTATCTCGCACGTAGGTAGTTCATCTCTACAGTCGCATGTCTGCATTTGATGAGGTGTCGACTATCGTGGCAAAATTTATTGCTTGCGATGGAAGAGACGAAATTTTAGTTATGTTTTATGCGAAACTTGGGTAGCCAACTGCCAAGTGCAGTTGCCTTAGTATTGCGCCTTGCGTTGCATTTGATAGGAAGAAACAAGTTTCAAAAACTTTGCAGATTCCATTTTTTCCCTCGCATTTTCTTTCATAAATATGGATTTTCGGGCCGAACCAATTGTGGAAATTTAAAGTTTATTTCCCCGTTGGACGATTAGTTTTTTTCAAAAAGGCTTAGTTTTCGTGATTTTGGCAGTCCAAGTTCAATATTTTATATAAATTTTTTATATTAAGAACTTGGACTGCGACTGCAAAAATCACGAAAACTAAGCCTTTTTGAAAAAAACTAATCGTCTAACGGGGAAATAAAATTTCAATTTCCAAAATTTTTATTCTCGGTATTTTTTTCGTAGGGCCCTCGATTCGGCCCGAAAATCCATATTTATGAAAAAAAATGGGAGGGAAAAAATAAAATCTGCAGTTTTTTGGATTAGTTTCTTCCTAGCAAATGCGGCATAAGGCGCAATACTAAGGCAACTGCACTTGGCTACCGAAGTAGCCCATCGCCCAAGACATATCTACAATGTCGTTGTCGCCTCTTCCAACCTAAGCAATAGATTTTGGCCAGTTATCTAGGTACGTACATATCCTATGGGCCACCCTACACGGATAGGTGTTGGCATGGAAAATGTATAGGAAGCTAAGATGTGGTAAAAAATTCATCTACCCATTCCCCACGCCTCCCTTATTCTATAAATAATGATAAACGTTGTAATCGTTAAGAGCTCCGATTGGCGATAACTACCTATTTTTGTTTTTCATTTAGCTACGTGCACTCGTACTGACGATAATTAGGGGAAAATTTAAACGTTTTTTAAAATATCGAGTATTTTGCGAGAGATAGAGGTTAAGTATGCGTATGCGACGCGTTTTCGCTTCGCTACTACCCACGTGTTGGAAACTCGCGGTTATACGAAGATTGTTGAAATGTCTATCTATTGAAGCTACCTATGTGCCGATGCCGTATTACGCGAGGAATGCGTGCTGAACAACGCATTTTCTAAACAATCGACTCGACACCGACCCGACGTGACTTTAGGAAACGCTGCCAAAATGCCAAACGAATTATTAGTATTAGTCGGTATCAAACAAATTTTTACTTGCTAGTTGCTTCGTGGTTGTACGTATGTGTCGAGGCAAAATCACTCGTTTAAGGGAAAAAATAAATACGTTTTAGTACCTACCTACGTATAATACGTAGGTATACTGTATATCATTCGTATGTAATGTAGGTAGTAAGTATAGAGGTAAGTAGCCGAGTATCTACTAAGTAATAAGTACAGCCGAAGCGTACTTGGTAGGTCAAGGTATTCCATTCTCAGACTCGCCTTATTTAGCTCGCCGTTCATTTCTTTCAACTCGTACGTAGTACGTTACGTACACTTACGTATACTCGTAATAATTTTAGAACACCGATAGATGATCAGTTGTCTACTCGTATTCGTAAATAGCATATAGCCGATATAGCATATTTTACTAGGTTAAATAATGTACAAGTTAGCTAGTAGCTACTGTACTTACCTAGGTACCTACCACTCGACTCTTTACCTATCTATAGGTACCCATAATCGACTTCGTATCAAAGTGCCTGATTTTTAGAAAAAAGTCTACACATTTCGTACTAGTATGTCGGAATTAAAACTTGATGACTGCTCGTTAGGTCATCAGATAGGTACCTACCTACTTATTATTTTAAAAAATGAAAAGATAAAACAGCGCGCCTTAACTAAATTTTTGATATCGGTACTTACGTAGACTTACCTACTTATTTATTTTAGATATTTCATAAAGTCATCTTGGTGAGTAGTAAGTACCTACATCTAGTATCTACCTATAATAATTTATATCGTAATTCTCCGAACGAAGCCCTAAAACATGCGGGGATCATAAGTCATATCTATCTAAGGGGAAGACGTTTGTAATTTTGTAATGTTTTATTTTTCTATCGCAAATAAGAGTTGATTGCTTTATTCGTAAATCGTAAACAATGCCCTCGAGGAAATGAAATAATATTAAAAAGGTCAATTTCTATTGCGGTTAATTGTCAATACGGCATGTGTAGCTTTTAGCTATGCCATGAGACGTGAGACGAGTATCTAGTATGTACATCATACATGTACGTATAGTATACTTATTATATACGTATATATATATAGTTTTGTTTATGGTCAAAGTGGCTTCTTTTTTTTATGTTTAAA
>FIZU01017577.1:0-34819 GCA_900064475.1 Pseudococcus longispinus | reverse complement strand
TGGGAATTAATTATACAGTCCATTGTTTCAGCCTATTAAGGCTTTTAAATCTGTTCAATAGCTCAAAACAGGTTTTGACTATAGCCCTCATTTTACAACGAAATTTTGAAAGTTGAACTTTCAGTTTTTGAAAATTGAACTTTCGGTTTTTGAAAATTTTGATGAAATTTTTTAGATCAATATTCAATGATCTTTTGATTCATGAAATGAGTTTTGAGCCAAGTATTATAGTGCCAGACCTATATGCTGCTGAAGTATGAGATATCGTGAAAACAAAGAGAGCCCTCTCCAACCGACCAAAAATGAGGCTGAGGGCAAACCAATAGCATTTTTTCTCAATTGTTGGGCGAGTAGATCTTGTATGTACAAAAAATTTCAGCGAAATCGAGAGGCATGAGGTTGAAAATCGCATTTGTTTGGTCGAGTTGATATGGAATGACCCTTTGGGAATGTCTCAAAATCAGATACCTAGACCTACATATTTCAATAAAAATTCAAATGTTTTTTTAACCCCAAATTTTTGACCCAAATAGTTGAATACACTCTCAGTTTAAAAACGTTATAAATAAGTAGTTTTAAAAAAATTTTGATGAACACCTCAAAATCTGATAACTTCAATAAAGTTGTGAATTATTGTTGAAAAGTATTGAAAAGTTAGTGACACGTTTACATATTGACAAACAATAAAAATTAGGTATAAAAATGTCAAAAATATGTTACAATCTGACATTTTAATGCTAATCAATAAATTTCAAAAATTATGAAAAGTCTTGAACAATATCTCAGAATCTGATATTTTAGTACGAAGTCATAAGATACTTAAAAAAAGGTATCATACCATCTGACTTTTTATAAACTCACATACCTATGGTTTTTTTCAAAAAGAATTTCGCAAAAATACCTATTTATTACGTCCAATTCTGTTGTCTAGATTTTGTAGACCAAATAAATAATAGTTTTACATAATTATCATATACTCTCAAATATATTTAGCTGAAAAGTCACTATAAGAGGAAATTTTACAATTGAAAAAAATACTCGTACAATAGATATGCATATACCTAGTAGGTATATATCTAATTAATTCTGCAAAAAAAACAACAACAACAACATGCAAATCTACTAGATTTATCAAGCTTGTAATGCTAATTCTCTTCAATTTCAAAATAAAACCAATGACTTTTACCATGACTGGAAGTTATTAAGTTTGCAGATAGCGTCGTCTTTTAATTCGTGAAACAATTTTGCGGCGTGGTAGAAAAAGTGGAGTAATTCAGTCGAATTGTTCCTACGTTTTATTATTTTGTATTTTGAAGTAATTTCGAGTTTGCGCAATCTTTCTTTGTGTATTTGTCTGAACGGTGAATACGAATTTAAACTGACAGTTTTTATTTGTTGCAATTTGTCTTCGTGAAAGTGTATATAAATACGATTCGTATTGCTGCCGAAACAGGGATAAAATTTGTATGAACGTGACGTCAAAAGTAAATTTAGTGAAGCAAAAGAAAAAAATGAAAAATAAGAAACGCTAGTTAGAAAATACCGACTGATACCATGTAAGAATAAGGGAATTGTGTGTGTTGTATTAAGTATTGCATTGGTAGAATTGGATTTTGAAGTTCGCAAAACACGTTAAATTCATTTTGGTACCGTATTAGATTATCGAGGAAAGAGTTTGGTAGATAATTGAATGCTGTCTGGATGTAAAGGGGGAACGAAGTTGCCCTCCAAGACAAAGCGGTTGTGGATTGTGGATAGAAAATTTCTTCCAAAGAGAGAACGTAAATGGGCGGTTCTGTTTTACGTTTTAGTATCATAGACGATCCCCTCAATTGTTGTACGAATTTGAGTGTACTCTGTACTATTTTATTTTCTCGAATATCTCGATGATAAAAATATGAACGTTGGCGGTGGCTTACTTGGTAATATTTCGAGTATAAAAATTACTTATGGCAAGGACTTGCAATTTACGTTTATTGACACATTAGATATTCACCGAATATGAATTGTAAAACACATTACAATACAATCATGATCGTACAGTTTTAGGCGTATTTTTAGTACGGAAGTATCGTACCAATGTGAAAAAAAATGCCTCGAGCGAATTTTTATTTTCCACAGGAACGAGGAACTAGCGTACGTAATTTAATTTTCTTATAGAGAACACACTTCGGTCGTGGGATATTTTCTTCTTCTGCATGATTCGAAAAACTAAAGAGAATTCTCTTTGTTGGGGAAACATCGAATCTCGTTGTAAAACTGGAAAATACGAAATAAAGCTCCCAAAAATTTCCACTAATCCGAATTGTACCAAATGGCTGACCCCAATTTCTCCATTTTCTTTTTAAAAAAATCACCGCCACTTTTGCAAATTTTCCCAACTCTCGACGTAATTTTGCCAAGTTTTGTGGTCAAGCTGCTTCTTCAGGCCAATCCCTATTCCAACACGCGATGTTTTGTTAGAAAATTTTCAGTACAGGTTCACGTTCATTTAATTAGTCGAATGACAAACTATCGGTATAGGTATCAGTTTGTAAAAAATTCAAACTATATTACAATGTTTGGGTGGCTGAAATTTCATTACGTGGAAAGTTTTTGCTTTGGGTATTCTAACTTGTACACGATTCAATCACCTACCTTGAAAGTTTAATAAACGCCTTTAACTTTATTGTGAAATAATCGCGAGCCAGTAAGTAAAAGCTAAATTGATGAGTACTTCGCCAATGAATAATTCATATGCACGTGTTACCTACCTAACGTGTTTATTTTATCTAACTAATGATGCCTATTTCGGTATAATGTCTATTCGTTGTTAATTTTTTTGCGGGGTGTGCCAATAATATGGAAAATTTTCCAATATTCAGATGATTAATATGAATCATGTTCGTTGATAATCTGCTGGGTTGTATCGGTGCCACGAATTTATGTCATTACGAAGAAATTGGGTAAAATTTTACAGCTTGATTGAATTGCTCTAAATTGTAGAGTGGCTCTGGACTCTGAAGCAATGACGTAGTTCAATGCTGCGTTGGCGTTGAAACAATACTCGCTAATTTTTTAGTTAGCTCAGTGGTTTATCCTCTTTTCAGGCTTTGTGAAATTTTATTTTGATTCTTTTTCCGAACCAAATATTAAAATCGATGGAGATATGACCCAATACTATACTTTAAATCTGACCGTACTCTTACCTCTTGTGACAATTATTTTCCCAGAGGATGTTTCGCAAAATACAACTCTAGTAAAGATGATTTTTAGCTTTTTTTGTAGGAAGGCAGAAAAAATCTATTGGGCTCGATTGATTTGCTTTTATCGATTATTGTTCAGTTCATTGTGTTTTCGATCATAATCAAATTTTTTTCTTTTGTAAAAGTTTGCTGATAGGCCTAATATTGAACACAGTTACAAGACAAAGAAGTCAAATACGTAATTTTTTCAGTATTTTTTTCCCCCGAAAATTTCTGAAATATTGTACCTATTTCTTTCCAAATTCGAAACATTCATTTCGTGCGTTAGAGATCGTGCTGTTTTTTTTTAATTCCAATTTTATGGTCTGTTTTTTTGAAAATAATATTATATTTCACAAAAAGTGTGTTGCAAATATTTAAAATTGAAGGAGAGTCTCCTCTTGGAAAATTTGAATTTTGAGATGGTTTTAATTCTAGGAACCGGTAGGGGTAACGGCCCATTTTTTTAACCTCTGCCGGTTTATTACCCCCTCCAAATCGCTCAAAAATTCACTTCCTTGTGCTATAAGTATAACGATTTGACAAAATATTCAACGATTAATATGATTATCAAGTTCTCCAATTTTTTTTTTAGTTCCCTGCGATCGAAACTTTGAACGCGATTTTAAGATTTGATTCGTAATCATAGGACGTACCTGAGAAAAACGTAGTTCCATTTTTCAAGTCCCACTTTTTCGTAGGGTCCACCAACCTCCTTTTTCAAAAAACCCTCCCTATTTCTGTACCTAAGGTATCAATTGAAAAATTTTTCAAACAAATGTTGTAGATTGAGATCTTGTAAATAATTTTGATTATTACAAAAATTTCGATTTCACTCCTCCCACCCTCTGAATTTTGCATAATACATAATTTGGTTAAATATTATTCAAAATTGATGGGATGGAAGGGGTTCAATCAAAATTTTTGTAATAACAAAAATTATTCCCAGGATTTTAATCTTCAACTTTTGTTTGAAACTTTTCTCAATTGGAGCTCTAGGTACAGCGATCAGGTTCCAAATTACAATTAATTTCCGCAATTTAATTTTAATTTTTGCAGTTTCAAATTGAAACTGAAAAAATTCCTTTTTTTAATCAATTTAAAAAAAAATCAAAAGTGATAAAAAATGATTTTTTCCAGTTTTCAAGGTACCTAGTACCTACCTACCTATGTATTTGTATTAGGAACCGATTTCCATTATTTTGTTGAAAATAAATTCAAACCTTTAATTTAAAAAGTAGGTAACATGTTCATCTGAAATTTTATCTTGGGAGTACTCACTTACATCCAAATTTCGAAAATGAACAACGTCAGTCGCTCACCAATCCAAACATTCGATAGAAAAAATTATGTCCCCCCCCCATGTTAGTTCTATCTTCATACTATACCTATATATGAAAGTATTAAACATAGGATATGCTTATACTAGTTTCAACCAAAAAATAAGTATAACAAAACGTTTTAAAAAGTCATTTGTTTGGATTGGAAATTTTCGGTGATCATGGAGACTTTTCACCACACATTCCAGTCTGACATAATGCCTGGCTTTATCTAATTGTAAGTTCAAAGAGTCAAACACGATGTCATCATGTCTCATGAAATGTCTAAAAGTCAAAATTTTGAAGCAATCTAAATTTTTTCAAGTTCAAAAGTCAACTGACCACTACATGAAATTTTTCAAGTTCAAAAAGTCTGCCCGACAAAATGTCGAAAAATTAGTGAAACATTTCTAAAAATTTTCTTAGTCAAAGTAGTTTAAAATGTTTGTATGACTAAATGCCTAAAGTCAGCATTATAAATCGATAAATAGAATGCTTTAAAAAATCGGTTTTAAAATGTATAAAAATTGCTAAAATATCATTTAAATTATTTCAAATTTGAAAAAATTCCAAAATTGCTTTTAAAAATTATTTAATGTCCTACAAATAAAAACGGTTAAAATGCCTTCAAAAATAATTTCTGAAAGTGATATGAAAATCAGTTATAAGTACCTACAAATAATATTGAAATGAAATTTAATTTCTTACAAATATTTTAGGTATTCTGCAAACAATTTCTGTGACGTTTCAACATTTTTTCCTTTGTATTTTTAAACAATTTTTAGAAAAAATTAACAATTTCCCCACATTTCTTATGATTTTTGAAACCTGATTTTTTATTCAAAGTGCAATTTTAATAGGTAGATATCTACTTAATAACTAATTAATTTTCATTTCATTTTCAATCATTTCACGACAATCGTAGAAACTCTTTATATTCGATAAAAAACCCACTTCGTTAGTGCTATATTCTTCGCTTCATCTTTTACAATTTTCGTTTAATTTTTTTTTTCGCGAAGAACAAATACGTAGGTAAGAAAAATTGAGTACTTAAAGCGTGCAACGAATTCTTGCATTTTTTTTAAACCGCGAAAAAAAAGGTAAAACCCCCGCAAATGGTATGCTTCGTCATTAAAACGAATCGACTTTTTAGCCAAAAGTTGAAAAGCTTTCGTAAATAATTCCTAAAACGAATTTTTCAAAATTCTTTCAAAAAAATTCTCCATGATCAAAATCGAAACCATTTCGAAATTAATTTTAATGAGATTTTTTTTCTTTCGCCTTGTGTCATCGTGTTTTTAAATAAATACGAATCAAATACTTCATAATAAACATTAAACTCGGTATAAAAATTACCAACCGAGCGATACCGAGCGAGTAGCTTTTTTACTGTCAAAGAAAACCGAGATAAATGCGACATTTGAATGGTACAGTCGGACAAAAAATATAACCCATGTAAGGTTGCAAAATTTATCACTATTTGTTCGTTATATTAGCTGTCAATGAAAAAAAAAGAGTTGAGATTTCGCAAACAGGGTATTTTAACTTATAATATACGCATACGAAGCGAGATAAGATTTAGCAGCATTGAACGTATAGGTACATTCGTACAAATATATTTGAAAAGCCAAGTAAAAATATTGACAATAGGGAATCGCGCCTATTTCATTTGTTCTGATGAAAATATTATTATTAAGTCGGCGGAAAAAATTGTTCGTTTGGTTTATTCTTCTGTTGCTCGTCTTCGGTGTTTTAAACGTCGCTTCGTAAGCGTCATCTTCTCACCAATCAAAATAAACTTATAAAAATTGGCATATATATTGAGAAATCGGGCATTTCAAAAAAATCTATTCGAAATACGCATCTTAGTCTTTTTATTTATTCGAAAAAGCGAATAAATTTGTCAAATTATCTTTCGTTCGTTATTTCTAAAGGAATTTTTATTTGCATAAAAGTGAGGAAAAAACTTCATCTCGATGAGGTCAATATTTTTTTCTGATGGGTTCATTTTGTTTATTTATTTAAATAGGTACCTGTACCTACTTATTTTCCGAATAAGTAGGTATTGATGGCATTTCTTCCTCAAGCAAGTTCATCGTAATTGAGTAGTCTCCCTGTCGAATACGAACGTTGGTTTCTTTCGTAACGATCTTATTCATTACTTTCGTCCTTGAAGATTAAAAATTGTTTGGTCAAGAAGGTAACGAGACGGTTTGTTTGTAAAATGTCATTATATTTTTCGGAGCATTAGTCGGTAAAAATTAAAATACTCTTCTATGTACGTAGCGAAGTAGTACGAAAAAAAGAGAAGAGGGTAAATGAAATTTCTAGGGAAAAAGCGAATCACATGCGCAGACTCGAATTACGGAAGCGTTAAGTTAGTTCTTTAAGCTGTTACCTTCAAATCTGTTCATAAACAATCGTCTTCCCATGAAGACAAACGCTCGTTGCCGTTTTTCGCGCATAATTTTCGTAAATATTACGTAAAAATGGTAAATTTGCGCGTATCTTTTTCGATTTCGAAATTCGCGTAGATTACGTGCTCGCGAAAATTTCGTATCGATCATTTTTTACCAGTGATTTATGATTCCTTTGGTTTATTGTTCGCTTTGGAAATGTGCTGTTACGGAACTACGCTAGAATTGCTATTGGTCTTAACCTTCTTATGCATTGTTGTGCAGTGCAAGACAGGTAATCTTCATTCTAAATTACCATCATAATGATCGCTATGATGAGGCATTTCGTACGTTAGCGGCAAGAGGAAGCACTGGCTTGAATTAGTTTATCGGTCGTGTTGCTTTACATCGAGACACCCACGCAGCTGAGACGAGTACGAGTTAGAACACCGAATACACACGAAATTATCGAAACACGTTGCACGTGCACTTTTTAAAATAGATTGATACCTAAATTACGTTCCCATTTCCCCTTTATTTGATGGCGATTATACGCAATTTGATCGGAACTTTTTTTTATCGTTCATGGTTTGAATATTTCGATATATTTTAACCAAAAATAAATATTTTTTTTTTATTTCCATCGAAATTTGCTGGATTAATGGTAGAATAATAACAAGTAACATGTTTCATACACCTTTTGCTCATTGTAACATCCATTCATTAAACAAATAGGAATCCAATAAGTGGAATGATTTCAAAATTCATTTCTAAATATACAAATTACGTCTACAATAAACCGCCTTTCAATTTCAATTGCTTTTCGTGTACTTGTGCAGTGCATATGTTCGAATTGTTTATTTTTTCAAACTCGTGTTTATACAGCGAAATGTTCTTGGCAGCTCTTCTTAAAAAATCATTAATCTACAAAGTAGTTCGCTACTGTATCACTTTGAAGTGTACCATTCGTTTTGCTCAATCGAGGATTTAAATCCGATTGGAATGAAAATTTTGCAAAAATTCTCTCTCAATATCACGTACTTCCGACAAGATAAAACGAACAATTGTAAAGTTTGGTACTCGATGGTTTTCGCGATTTACTAGTCGTAGATAGGTGTATTGTAAGAGTGTTATGCTCTGTAAGAGGACGCGTTCGAGCGACGCTGTACTTAGGCGAGCAGGAAGTAATTCCATTCATGCAATAATTGACGGCCGTGAATAAAAAGGTGTTGCTATTCTGTTTGGTTACGACCCTAGTAATTTCTTGGACATGCGGTGTACGTTTATTCGGTATACTATAATGTATCTATTTATCCAGCCATTGTGGCCACCACACTGTGAATTCCATGGCGATATTTTTAATAAATTATTAATGTTTTACGCCCCGGCCCCATCCCCGGCCATCCGACTATCGACCAAATGCAAAGCCGAAAATTGCGCCAACTTTTGCTTCTCGAGTAATGTGTTCGCCCATTTACGGGTCTTCTGTTGACCGATGATATTTCATTCGAGCAAAGTTTTCTCAAAATATGTGGCGAAATGGGTAAACGAGGATCCGACGTCGGCGTTGTGGTAAATCGTCGATAAAACAAAAAACCAACCTTCTTGGTAGACTGATAAGTGTACGTGTTTGAGTTCAATGATTGAAGTATTCGTTTAAAATGACTGTGCCATAATCTATAACGTACGGAGAACTTGGGCCGAAGGACGAGAGAAGGGGTGGAAGGTTATTTTCTTCCCTGGAATTGAAAAAAAAAAACATTTTGAGTTGGAAAATTTGCTGAAATAAGGATTGTGATGAGCAGAGACGTGACTGAGTCTAATATTTTGAGAGGTGGGAGGGAGGGTGAGAAATTTGTCGAGTGGAATATTCTATTGCCGAGGGAGGGGGGAATTCAGTGAAAAATTTCAACATTTTTTTTATTGAGCCCGAACAGCGAATACTTTGGAAAATTTTTCATGGTGCGTTACAGATTTATTACAAACAAAATTTGATGGCTTTCTTCATCCCTGGCTCTTTTGTTTGCCAGTTTTATGGGATGTAATTTTGAAAAAAGATTTTCACGCACCTAAATATACATTTTTCATTATTTAAATCGATAAATTTTCTTTTTGGACATTTTTAAGCTGAAATTCATTACCCATTGAAAATGAAAGCTAGCTTCCAGTGTAAAGTTTAATTAGCGGTTTGGCCTAAATTTGAAGTGATGTCACGCTGCAGCTTCCCAGCTTGTAATGATTGAATTGTTATCCAATTTAATGTGGCATTCGATATGAAAGGGTCCAGTTTGTCATACAAGTCGATTGTGAGTTGAGGTCATTTTTTTATATTAGATAAAATTTCATTCAAAATGAGCCCTAAGGGAGATTTTTCATTTTCAAAATTAACGGATTAATAAGCATTTTGAAAGTGAATGTTTAAAAATTAAATTTTTGATTCGTCAAAGTTTTGTAAAAAAAAAAAAAAAAAAAAAAAAAAAAACGTTGGCTGCAAAAACCTTGAAAACTAATCCTCCTAGAAAAAAACTAGTTAATCATTTATTGCTGAAAGATAATTTCAAGTCCTATAATATAATTTTGATTCTTAGCATTTTTTTCGTAGGACCTTTAGTTTGGCTAGAAAAGGGTGGTTCATTTATAAGCTAAGGTCGATAGTTTTGAAAATGAAAAAAAAAAAAAACACTGACTGCAAAAATCTCGAAAACTAAGCTCCCTAAAAAAAAATTAATAGTACGCGGGAGAAAGAAAATGTCAAGCCCTACAATTTTGATTCTTAGCATTTTTTTCGTAGGACTCTTAGTTTGGCCAGAAAAGGGTGGCTCATTTATAAGCTAAAGTTGAAGGTTTTGAAAATGAAAAAAAAACACTCTGTAAATTTTTCATAAATATAGATTTTCTGGTCAAACTAAGAGTTCTACGAAAAAAATACAGGAGATAAAAATTGTAGGGCATGATATTCTCTTTCTCTTAAGAGCTATTAGTTTTTTCCTAGGGGACTTGGTTTCCGAAATTTTTGCAGTTCAAAGTTTTTTTTTCACGCAAATGAGTCACCCTGTAGAACAGGTGGGAAACTGTAACCAAAAACGCTCTCACACGAAAGTAGAAGCACCATAGTATTCGAAAAGGTTAAAAACCAAAAAATCGACATGTTTGACTTCCACTTACATTTTCACATTTTTCTCGAAAGGAAAAGTCGTTTCTGTCAAAATTTACTTACCCTTTTCATATGGAATGACTCATAGAGATACTCAGATTGAAAAACAAATGAAAATAACAAAGAAAAAGAATGTTGCCTTGGTGAAGAGAAAGCAGAAATTGTTTTAAATTGCAATTTCAGCCAAAAAAACAAATTTTTAAATTTTTTACTTGCTTTTTTTTTGAAAAATCAAACAATTGCTATAAAGCATCACAATTTTGACAAATTTTGGGAATTTTGTCGAAATACTCGTACGTCTGCAATTTCGGAAATATAGTCCAATTTATATCTAATATTTTACCTAAAACAATTTTAAGAATACTTTTGTCAAATACATGTTGATCATAAGAGAATATTAGCTTGAAATCTCGAAAATTTTACAGAAGTTGAATTATTAACGAGACAACGTTTCAGGGCCGTAAGTTCAATCTGAAAAATATGAGACCAAAAATTTAAGAGCAACATTTTAGTACCACCTGACACAATGAAATTTTGTCCAAATCTCATCCCCATTTCGCTATTTTTGTACCTGTTGATATAGTGATTTTCGAAAGTAGGTTGAGTTTCATTGAAATTCGTCATTATTCGATATACTATTAGTTGAAAAATATTTTCAACGGAATCGGTTTATTTTTGGTGACAACCTCTGTCTCACTTGAGTTATCAACGATCATATAATTATCCAATTGAATGTCCCTTTTTTCAATTAACATGACCCTTACCCAATTAACAATTCTTTTGTGTGATGTTTGGCTTCCTCTTAAATTGCCAGTTAATATGTTCGTGATATTATCCTTCTTCATCCGAGATCAATTTAGTGATGATATCATTCTACTTGGCAAACTGTTGTACTTACTTTGAATGTCCAAGGTTTTTCCCCTCTTGTTCTATATACTCAATTTGGAGTTATGATAACGTTATGGGAGGACCAGAGTGGCAGAGACGAACTGAAGTTGGCATTATTGAAGGGGAAAAAATTAAACATGTTCAAATTACAGATAAATAGAACTTCTCCCTAGTCCCTACTCGAAATAAAAATTATCCAAATAAATGGCAAATTTTTTGACTCGAATTAAATCTTTTCGAGTAAAAATGCAACTTTCCCATTACCAGGCCCTCTTTGCCCGAATTCGGTTCGGCACTAGGTAGGACTATTAATGGATGAATGAAGCAATCTACTTAATTTAAAATTCAAAAAATGTCATTCTATGAAATTTTATACATGATTCAATTGTATCTGAGATTAGAGGGTCCACTGGTTAATGATTTCATTTCAGTCTGCTTTACCTACTCGTAGTTCGGCGTTGTAGAAAATTAAATGTTGAAAAAGACCGCTTTCGCAGTAATTGTAAAATGTTCGAAGTATAAAGAAACGTTTTGGATAATTTCAGCTTTCGTTGCTTTTTCAACTATACTTGCCCACGCAGAAAAATACCATGTGGTAAAAAAAAATACCACATGGTATTTTCATCAAACCACTGGTAACTAGTGGTGTTACCACTGGTTTTTACCACTGGTAAAGATTTACCACTGGTAGGTAATGGTTACTAGTGGTACTACCACTGGTTTACACTGGTTTACCACTAGTTTACCACTAGTTTACCACTAGTTTGACGAAAATGCCATATGGTAAGTACCATAGGGTATTTTTCTGCGTGGGTGTTTACCAAATTCTCGTAAAGTTTTGTTTGCATAATTAGTTGTAAAAAATAATTTAATTTTGTTCGTATTGCAATTAAGTACATTTCAAAGGCGAAACATCGTATTGTAGGGATTGTTGTAGAGAACTAAAAATATATACATATAAATTACACACAAAGCTAAAATATTTTTGATGATCTTACAAAATACATTTTATACCTGTAGGTCTATTTTCATTTGCCTATAGGAAACAATATAGCTATAGTAAGCCTGTATAATTGTGACAATGAACGTAAAATTATACCATAACGATTCAACGATTCTCTAATTAAGCATATTTTTTCTAATCAACGACAAATACTACATTCTTTTGAATAATGATTCACCCTTTTGTTTTTGTTTTTTTTTTTGGTCGTCATTAAGCAATATCGGTGTATTTCGAGATCGAATAAAAGTTATTTCAGAATTGTTATCGAGCTTTTAATGATACATTATAGAAAGTTGGTTTCGTCGTTTAAAATTTTCACATTGCTGAAAAAAAGGTCGAGAAAAAATGAAAATAAAAAATGACAAATAAAATAAACACATAATGATTATAATGCTTCCGTATAATTTTATAACTTGCGAAATTGCTCCACATTAAGTACCTTTTATAACATAGTTTGACCCATAATACTTATTGGAACGTTAACGAAAAAACGATGCTTTTATTGAATTACTCGAGTACAAAGTGGAATTTGTTAAATGGCCATTTTTCCCCTTTCTTCAAAGACTACACTAGTGATGAACCAGCAGGTACTTTACTTTTCCACCTTAAAGGTTTTCGGGTGTTTCTAATTAAAACTCAAACAGTGGTGAAAAAATTCGCCCACGAGTTGGTACGTAACATTTGTACTATGATATAACAACATACACAATGTTATCAACTCGCCAAAAAATATCCTTGTGGATGATGTCCTAGTTTTACATTTTAATTACAAAAGGGTACAAAAGTGGTGAAATCTGACGTCACAGCGTGTGGTTTTATTCACAGATGTGACAGAAAAGAATATTTTTGTAAATTTAAAAATTATGTGCTTCGTGTATGAAATAGGCCGAGATTTATTTTTTTGTAAATTGACTGGGTGAAATGAAGTTACCAGATGTTCTCCAATATGAATAGATTTGAAGAATTTCCAACACAATACAGGGTGTTCTGGTAGTAGTGCATCGCCTTCAAACCAGAGATACAGCTACTAAAACTACATACGTGTATGCGTGTTTGTCGACCTAAGATTTGAAGGGGTAAAGTTATGCATTAGTCCTGGTAGATGTTTCAAAACGTCGTAACTCCGCTGATAATTTAGATAGGCCATTTTTTTCGAAACTTTCTTGTAGAACTTTTCAAGCTCTGCCAAATGAGTTATATTCATGTTTTGCCTAACTCTCAAATTAAAGGAGCTATAATGATTTGAAAAATTGTAGGTTTCATAACTCTTTCAATTTCTAAGTTATGCAAAATTTTTTAAGAGTCATTTTTTGTTGAGCTTTTTGAGCTCTACAAAATGTGCTTATAATTTTTTACCGAATTCCAAAATTGAAATTTGAGACACCATTTTGAAAATTTTTTGAAAATTGAAAATTTGAATTTTATGAATTAATAATGCAACTTTTGAATATTTTAATGGCTGTAACTCCTTCAATTTTAGAGTTATGCTAAAAATAACTAACTCATTCTGTAGATCTCAGAAAGCCCAACAAAAAATTACTCCAACAAAATATTGCCCAACTTGAAAATTGAAGGAGTTATGAAGCCTACAAATTTCAAATCATTAAAGCTCTTTCAATTTTAGAGTTAGGCAAAACATGAATATAAATCATTTGGTAGAGCTTAAAAAGGTCTACAAGAAAGTTTCAAAAAAATTACCTATTTACAGGGTGTCCCGCAGCTGATATGATTCCTTCCAGTGGGTAAGTAGGCAACCTATGCTAAGTACAAGCAGGTATGTTTGACTACCCTTGGAATTAAAGGGGAAAAATTATACTTTTTTGACAAAAATTATTTTTCAATTTTGTTCATCATTTTTAATTGCCTATAAAATTTTAACCATGATAGGTAGAGGGTTGGGGTTTGCATCATTGGAAATAGCATTCGTTATAACTTATAGTTTTTTTTTCAAGCAAAAGTTTTTTGGGTTAGGTAGTTGATCAAGGAACACCAATCGCTGATGAAATATTTTTAATAAAATTCAATTTTTTTCAATTTTATTGAAATTTTTGAAAATTTTTCATATCAACATACCATTATTATGAACTCAACTTGTGTGAAAAAAGTTGCTCTTTCCAATGGTGCAACCCCCAGTCTCCTATTTTGCTCGAGTCAAAAGTTATGAGCGTTCAATTTCAATAAAAACATCTAAAAAATCACTTTTTTCCTTCAAATTTTGAAAATTTATAATTTTGATCAAAGAAGTAACTTTTTTTGATGTTTTTCTTATAATTAAACGCTCATAACTTTTGACTCGAGCAAGATAAGAGACTGGGGTTTGCGCCATTAGAAAGAACAATTATTTTCACGTAAGTTAAGTTCATAATAATAGTATGTTGATGTGAAAAAATTTCAATAAAATTGAGAAAAATTGATTTTTTTTAAAATATTTTATCAGCGTTTGAGGTTCCTTGATCAACGAACCCAAAAAAACGTTTGCATGAAAAAAAACTAAAACGAATGCTCCTTCCAATGGCACATCATAAGCAATCAAAAGTGATGAACAAAATTGAAAAATAATTTTTTTCAAAAGAGTATAATTTTGCCCCTTCAATTCCCAGGGTAGTCGAACATACCTACTTGCACTCAGGATAGGTTGCCTACTTACCCACTGGAAGGAATGATATCAGCTGTGGGACATCCTGTATATTATCAGCTGAATTACGACGTTTTGAAACATCTATCAAGACTAATGCATAACCATACCCCTTGAAATCCTGGGGTTGACAAACACGCATGCACGTATGTAGTTTTGGTAGCTCCATCTCTGGTTTGAAGGCGGTCCACTACTACCCGAACACCCTGTACTTGAGTTTTTGACTTTACCCAATCTTGCTCCAAAATTTGTAAAATGTTATTTGATGTGGGGGGTATGAATTTCTTTCTATCGACTACCTCTTCTTGTCAGGTATAAAAAATCAATTTTGATATTTCAAATTTTAAAATAAAAATGTTTCCTAATCTAGTATCAAATTATACTATGTGATACTCATTTCAAAAGTTTGTAGCCCATTTAAAACAATTGGAGAAGAGGAGGTTGAAGTTCAACGAAAATTATCAAGTACGTTTTTTGACTACATTTTCTGACCTCATTTGTCGTATTTTCATGCCCTGTTTTTTTCAACTGTTGAAGAAGTCGTTCTCGAGGTATTAATATTTCGTCTTTATTTTAATAGTCCACTCGAGTTTTTGACACATTGAATAAATCTAGGTCAGTGAAACATTTATACTACGATAAATTTTAATAATTTTCACAAAGCGCATGATCCAAATTTAATGCCTTTGAAAAATTTTTTCGCGTTATTTTCTCTCGTTTTCTCGAAAAAAAAACACGTACTGTGCATATAGCCGGAGGCTATACAAACGTCACATACGGTACACGGTAATTTTTATTTTCGTATGCAAGCTCATTATTACGTAATTGCTTTGGTACTGATGAAAAAGTCATATCGAAGTGTTTTCTTAGTTTGGTATTAGAGTAATTATGAAAAATTAAAATGCTCGAATTTGCCCCTTTTTATGCATTATTATCCCGAAGAAATTTCTTCTCGCTTTTTTCAACAGTAGCTTACGTACTATGCTATAAAATCTTCAAAGTATGATGTCAAACTTTGGTGGAAAAACTTTGTTAGCGAAACACTTGAATACACCGGAGTGAAAATTTTTCGAAAATAAAAGATGAAACTATTCGGTGTCCTAGTTGGAGAGAGATTTAGTTACACGGAGATATGTACAAGCGGTGACAAGTTGATCAATGTTACGTTGCCGTTGCTGTATTACATTTTTAAGCACTCACTAAAATTAAAACGTCAACTTTTTCATCACCGAAAAAAATCGCATTCGGTGAGATGAAAAGTACTAAGCTGTTATAATTTCGTATATAGAAATAAATCTAGTAAGTAATTTTTATTCGAGGCAAATAATGCGTAAAATTAAGCGATGGAACTTCATATACGCTTGTTATAACATCAACGTCTCGATTTTGTTTTATAAATACATGGCGAAATTTATTGAAGTGGAAAATGCAATTCGACCGGCTACGTCGGAAATCAAAAAGCGGCAGTACCACTGAGTTGGTGTTAAACGTTTGACGTTTCTAAACTGTTCAAAAATACATCAACCACAATTGACACGATAAATCAGTATTAAAGACATTTTATACAAAACCTCATCATTTCGATATTTTCCACCGCGTAATATACAGTTGTAGGTAAAAAATAGTCTATAGTACACCAAGGTGCGTGTTGTGCTATTTCAGTGGTGGATATACTGTCACTGTAAGTAGTCTGGATTTTCTCACGATTTTAACGCTGCCTTTTATTCGTAGGTACGAGATAAGATTGGTGATAGATGTGCGCGCATGGGCTCAATAATTAGAAATCCATTTTCTTTACTTTGGCCCATCTCATCTATACCGCTTCAGTAGGCATTCGCCTTTAAATTCGGCTGGCTAATGCTTTAATAATATGTACCTGAGTTGATAGACGTCTGGTTATTTCCTTTACTGTCGAATTATTTACTATTTTCGTACTTCATTCTCTTATTCAAGACCATACCGTGCATTTAATCATTTAGGTGTTTCTATTCCTGGTGCGAGTATTCCAGAAAAATCACAAGTTTTTTTTACTTTAAATGTACGTAATACTGGACGTTCTAATTCTGATTAGTTAGCCTACGTGGCATCTGGTGAAGGAATTCGCATAGACGAACTAAATAAAATTAACCCAGCTACCACTTTCCCTGATTTTCTTATTTAAATTCAGTTTTTCTGACTAAACATTTTTTGCCTAAAATAAAAATTGAAGGGCTTACGACTATTGAAAGTAGGAAAATTTGTGAAAATATTGAATTTTTTAATTTACTTCGAGTGTGACAGCCCCTTCAATTTTGATTTTTAGCAAAAAATAAATGCCTAATTATAACAAAAATTGTATTTTTTTCAAAGTACTACCTACTCATTCCCACAATTGATTTTTTTTCGAATTTCTTTATTTGAAACCATTTTTATTGTCCCTTCAATTTGATAGGAAAAAAATCAAGATGTGAAAATTTGATTAATTTTTTAAGTACCTATTACCTATTTCCAGTGTTGAAAATTGATGAATTTTTTGTCAACGTGTCAAAGGTACGAGTAGGTATATAAAGAAAATGAAAAGACGAAATTTGATAAAAATGACTTCATTACTGTTTGTCGAAATAATACACTAAATTCAAAAAGAAATTGAAAATTGAAAAGGTCAGATGACTATGACTAATTGTAATGTTACCTACTTAGAATAAGTATAAAAAATATATAAATAAACCTACAGCTCTAAAGTCCCTAATCTCATTTCGAAAATTGACCAATAGGATTCTTCTTCCATCCACATAAAAAAAGTCATCATTTCAGCATACGATAGTGCTTTTTAAAATGAAATTTCACACGAAAGACAATCTAAAGTTGACCTTGACAGATTTGCAAGTACCTCATAAAAATGGTCATTAGCATTTTTTTCATATTTCCCATTTATAAGGGCACAACAGAAAGGAAAAATTTATAGTATAATTTTGAATCGAATTTATTCTTTCCAAAATTAAAAATTGACAAAAAGTGCCAACGACATTTTTTTCAAGTCATCGTAGGTACGAAAAATTACACATTCTTGATATGAAAATTTATCAGTTTTAAAAGTATGTAGATATTTTCTTTATAGAACTTGTTTTCCTTTTTTCTAAAAAATGCTGCCAGAATCCATACTCGGAAAGTTCCTTTTCAATAATTTTATCCTATTGAATTTAAACCAGTACGCCCTCGTACTTAGATAAGTACTTATTTTGTAGATTTTAAAAACCTCAAGTAAACAATACACCTACTATTTCTATACAGATAGATACCAATGTCAACCGTATAAAAACGCGAACGTCTCGACGAATATTTTTCACATACTGTACTTAATGTTATCGCGTAAAGCGTAATGAAGTGTGGCGTTTTGTTTTTTTCGCAAAATGCAAATCGCTTTATCTGCGCAAAGGCGCAACCGCCCTCGCGTTATATCGCGCGTTCGCTTATATACTTCATCAAAATACATACAAAAACGCCTTGCACAAAAAAAAAATGAACGTTAGCGGATTTCTGGTTACAAATTCAACTTGGAGAACATTTATTACGAATGATATACTACATCCACTCGGCAACAAAACTATACTCGCTGTACAATACGAACAGAAGCGACGACAGTACCGACAGTTATAATGTAATTACAGCGTAACGATCGCGAGAACAAAAATACCGTCAAGTTTTATGCTAATGAGTATCTTACCAAATCATCGAAACAACAGACTAAACAATGATCAAAATCTGACTATGTAGGATGTAAAATATTAAGTAGGTATAAGCGAGTTACTTAGGTATGCTGCGATGGCTTATGTACGAGTCAATGACGTTGAAATTATCAAAGGAAAACTTTATATTCGTGTAACTGAACGGCTTTGATTTTACTTTTATTGAACCCAACTTCATAAGTAACTGCTGACTGACGATTAATATCTGATTACTAATTAAGTAGTCTGGAAACCGAACTGAGAAGTTTATTTTTCGTTTTAACATCTTCTATTATACAGGGTGTTTCATAGCCGATGTCACGCCTCCCATCGTGTAAGTAGGCAACCTATCCTAAATACAAGTAGATACATTTGCCTACCATTGGAATTGAAGGTGCAAAGTTATCTGTACATCTGTACAGGATGTTCCGGTAGTAGTGCATCGGCTTCAAACCAGAGATGCAGCTACAAAAACTACATAATTGCAGGCGTGTTTGCCGACCCCAGGACTCGAAGGGGTCAAGTTATGCATTAGTCCTGATAGATGTTTCAAAACGTTGTAACTCCGCTGATAATATAGACAGACAAAGTTTTTTGAAACTGCCTTGTAGAACTTTTTAAGCTCTACAAAATGAGTTATATTCATATTTTGCCTACCTCTAAAATTTAAGGAGCTACAATGATTTGAAAATTTTTAGGCTTTATAACTCCTTCAATTTTCAAGTGATGCAATATTTTGTTAAGAGTAATTTTTTGTTGAGCTTTTTGAGCTCTACAAAATGAGCCAATATTTTTTTGCTCAACTCCAAAATTAAAAACACGAGAAAGCAGTTTGAAACTTTTTTGAAAAGAAAAAATTAAATCTTAAGAAAATAATACCACGTTTTATCACTTTAATGGTTGTAGCTTCTTCAATTTTAGAGTTATGCTAAAAAGTATTAGCTCATTTTGTTGAGCTTAGAAAGCTCAACAAAAAATGATTCTTACAAAATTTGGCTCAACTTGAAAATTGAAGAAGTTTTGAAGCCTACAAATTTTCAAATCATTGTAGCTCCTTCAATTTTAAAGTTAGACGAAACGTGGATGTAGCTCAGTTTGTAGAGTCTGAAGAGTTCTACAAGAAGATTAAAAAAAATTGTCCATCTATATTATCAGCAGAGTTACGACGGTTTGAAGCTTCTACGAGGTCTAATGCATAACTTTGGCCCTTCAAATCCTGAGGTCGGCAAACAGGCGTGCACTTATGTAGTTTGGGTAGCTGCCTCTCTGGTTTGAAGGCAGTGCACTACTATCAGAACATCCTGTATGAAGCTATAGGAGAAAAATGTGCTAGGAAATTAATTTTTTAATCAAAAGTTCATGAATTGATAATTATTCAGAAGATCAACTTTAGATTTAGAAGCTCCAAATTTGGGGGGAGGTGTCAAAATTTCAACCATTTTTTTCCAAGTTCTATTCCAACTGAAAATCCAAAATTTGAACCTTTTTAGTCTCATAGCCAAAGTCATTTAAATATGACCTAAAAACCAAAATTTTGTCTTTTTTGCACCACATTGCCTAATTTTTCTGAAAGCTCGATTGCGTCCACATTATCTTGTTCCATATTAATATCTCCATGTCTCAGTATTTCTTGAACCTTGATGTCTGTTAAACAAACAGTAGGTACACGTCTCATATAACAACAGTACTTGCAGTTGAACCAAGGGGAGCGAGGGGTACCAAGGAATCAACTGTTTTTGCATTTCGTGCATTGCAACTAATGCGAATGATTACATTTGTTCTAAATTTTAGAAACATGAGTTATGTTTTTGTGTCTTAAACAGATGTTCCTGTGTCTTTTGATATTTCCGTCGTTACAATCCTCACGGTACATATCTTCTGCAGAGCTATATCGTTCTAGATATTCGGATCGATTTAAACGCGGTGGTATTTCCAGCCATTGAAATTAATTTCACTCTCATTCGGCATTCCTTGTTATCTACGTTATAACCCAGCTGATTAAGGCACTTAATACAAATTATTGGTATCGAGAAAATTCCAGTCTGTTTAATTGATTTTTTAGATGTCGAAGTTACGTCGCACTTATTGAATTTTTCTTCAAAATTAATTCGACGAAGATGCTGATTACGTACTTCATCAAGTCTAGTAATTTTATTAAATCGGGTACTGGTTCTCTTCCATCATTATAATCGAGTCGGAGTCGGTTGCATGTAATTTTCTGATCCGACGCTTGCCGAAATAAAATTGTCTCGAATATTTTCTCGTTGCGATCTCTCAGTAAAAAAATACCACCGCTGGAATTAGAAACCTGATATTATTATATAGAATTCTCACGTCGACGTTGACATATTTTTATTCGCTCTTTTTCCACGGAGCATCAAAATTTGAAATTACTTTTGCAACTTGAGTAGGCGGTTTTTATAATATGTATCTGGCTACCTACAACTACGACTACTACAAGCACATAGTGACATTGATTTTCAAAGAAGAAATTCAGTTTGAAGGAATAAATTATTATAGTCATTTTGTCTCACTGAAATAATTTGTTATCATAAAAAATACGTAAGTGGATAGATTGTATTTTAACAAGCTTATAGGTACCTTGTGCAGGTAAAAGAAAATTGTCTTGTAAATCTTGAAGTGATTCAATGTTTTTATTCTTTTGATTTTGAATTTGTACTATAAAATGGAGAAAATATTAGATTAATTTTATTTTAAAAGTATAGAAGAGAACGAAGACAGACGCACACAAAATACTTCATTTGGTCAGCATCCGGTCGTAGACATCGATAAAAGTTTTATTCGTGGATTTAAAATGAAATAAAAGCTCTCTGAAAAAAAAATTATGTTACCTACTCGTTGGGAGGAGGGTTGGTAAAAGTTGAAGAAATTTTTTCCCCAAAGGTCCCATACTTTGTGCTAAATAAAAAACAGCAAAAATATAACACGTGTATTTAAAATAGAGAATACTCGATGAAACATTTTTTGCCTATTGTAAATCTTCAAAATTTAGCTGGGGAAAACCAACATGTTTGGATGTGGCCGGCCCCTTCTCACACAACCCCTTAGATTCATCCTGAATGAGTAGATGTACAGGGTGTTCCGGTAAAAGTGCACCGCCTTCAAACCACAGATTTTGTTGAAACTTTCTTCATCCTCCTAGCTGTTGTTACGTACAAACCGATGAAACTGTCATATTTGGTTAAAATTCTCAGTTTGTAGTCAAAAATGTCATTTTTTTGGCAAAATTGTCATTTTTTGTCATTTTTTATTTTCTAGTCCAAACTGTAATTTTTTTAGTTAAGATGCTGATTTCAAAGTAGAAATTGTTATTTCAAAGTAGAAAGTGTCATTTTCGGTCAAAATCTCCGTTTTTTATCAATTGTAGGGGACTTTTTTAATTGAGTTTTTTGAGTTCTACAAAATTAGCTAATAATGCTTTGCCCAACTCTGAAATTGAAATAGCTACAACCATTTAAAGGATAAAAAGATGCATTAGCTTTTTAAAATTAATTTTGTTCTTTGCAAAAACTTTTCAAAATGGTCTCTCATGTTTTTAATTTTGGAGTTGGGCAAAATTTTATTAGCTCGTTTTGTAGGGCTCAAAAAACTCAACTAGAAATAACTTTTTTCAAAATTTTGTCCAACTTGGAAATAAAAGGATTTACAAAGCCTATCAATTTTCCAGTCGTTGTCTCTCCTTCAATTTTGGAGTTAGGCAAAACATAACTCATTTTGTAAAGCTTGAAAGTTCTACCAGGAAGTTTAAAAAAAAAATTGCCTATCTATATTATCAGAGTTGCTACGATATTCTGAAAAATTATCATCCCTAGAGCAAAACTTTTCCCTCTAAATTTTAGGGTTGGCAAACATGCATACACTCATATGATTTGCATAACCGCATCTCTGTTTTGAAGGCGATGTACTCCTACCAGAACACCCTGAACGTACCACCAAGTTAATGAATGAAGCGCCTTATAATTCAAAAACATTGAAATACGTATATTTTAATAATTTCCCAATTTTGAAAGCTAATAACAAATCTCTTGGTTAAATTTTCATCTATAAATTTTTTTGATATAATTCATATACACTTGATCAGTAGGGAATTCTCTGAAACGAAACTTGATAAAAATTTTAACGTGTTGTAATTCTGCAAGAATCTCAAAAGAATTATATCGTGTGTTTCAATCACCATTCCCAACTTTTCATTTGATATGCTGCAATCCAAACTACACACAAGTTAATAGATTTGCCGTCTTTGAAGTTTGAAGGGGCAAAGCCATCGAACACTGGACGTTACTTTTTTTTGCACATAATGTACCTCATTCGATACTTATCGCACTATGTACGTGTGGATATAAAGTTGAAGGAGTCGCCGCAAAAGTTCTAATAACTTTTTAATCTCTCTCGCATTTCTTCAATCTTCACAGCGCAGGGTTTCCGTCAAGTATGAATATGGGGTTTTGTAAAACTGGACGAATTGAAACAAAATGATGAAAAATACGAAGAAAAAATATAATCTCGCCAACTTTTTATCTCGCTTTCGTTTCGAAGAAAATGGTGCAAAAAAAGGGACGTGAAAATTAAATTTCTTTCCCATGGTAAATTCCAATTAAATTTGGCTCCTGCAAAATTTAAGGTGGGCAGAAAGTACTCATGATCTGTTTTGTAAGTCGGGTTACACTACTTTGGCATTGATATTTTCAAATTTTTCCCTCAAGTGAAATGATAAAAAAATATGAGATAAGTTTCGGTAAAAATTTATTTGTTCGCAGCCTCTTTATTTTTGAAATAATGCAGCTTTATCGTAAGACTTTTTTGTTGGTTTTTACGATTTCAACAAAATAATGAGATGAAATATAAATAATAAGCTGAAGCATTTCGTATTTTGTCTCTAGTTGAAAAAAATTTCCCCTAAATCTATATATGGAAAAAATAAAGTTTTCGAAATTTTTTAAATCAATGTTCCTTTAAATTTCAAAATGGGCACAATTATTTCGTGCTAATATCTTTAAATAAATCTGTGTAAAAATTGGAAAAAATCAAACTCCAAACATAAATACTTTCGTATCTTATATAGCTTTTATTTGACAATAATACACGTAAAATACCTACATATCGAAATCGACGCACTCAGCAGCCTTTTTCAACACACCTTCATCATTCCGCCTTCCTACCAATATTTGTAGAGTAAATAGGTATTCGGCTAATTTACCTTTAAATGGAAAACGCGCCTGTTAATTTGCTTTTATATTTATATTTATCGATCCTACACAGACTTTCAGCAAATAAGAAACTTTCTATGACAGTTTAAAGGCACCTTTTTCGGATTTTTTTTCCCTCTACCGTAAAAGTTTACTATGAGAAAAATACAAGAACGAAAAAGTTAAACAGAGTACTTTGCTCGATGTAATATAATCAATCACAAATGTTTCCTATTTGTTATCGAATGGAAAAGTTTGTGCTGGTTGGAAAACTCATCTATGGTTTATTGTTTTTATGTTTCTAAACTTGAAGAACGATGAGTGCTCTAATGCTTCGGTCTCTCAATTATGAACGTCAAGCCTTTCCACTACACATATACCTACCTGCAAAATATCATCCAAACTCATTAACTTATCATCGCTTGTTAACGTCACCTATTTCAACCTTGAGGATACAGCAATGTTTTCGCTGAAATATAATTTAGATATACTTTTATCCTGACGCGTATATATTAACCGACTTCGTTTCTGCGCTAAATTTCATTTTACTTATACCATTTTCTCTGGGAAATTTTTTTTTTTCCAAACTATGCCCGGGTAAATGGTTAATCGCTTGATGGTCTTGTTTAAAAATGGAAGAAGTTTTAGCGACCGTTCATTATAATAATTAAGGAAAAGCCCAGCTACCACAAAGTTGACACATTTAGTAACAAATTTATGTATATCTACCCGCTAGCGGTATTTTCTATACGAAGATGATAAACGGAGCCGACTAGTCTACCAATTTTTATTACACTTATTGGAAAATTACCTACATCGAGGCGAGCACGCAGATGGTAAATGTTGAGATGGAAAAAAATACTTTAAGTTACCTTGCGCGAGATTTTAAATAGGTTGGTTAAATATTTACTCATTTGATTCTATATATTAGAGGTACGTACCTACATATACCAACATAGTAATCAAATGAGATTTTGAGATAACTTATTTTAAATACGAATATTGGGCAGTTGATTGCGTAGTCATACTCGTACATACCCAGATACGTATTTTAATCTCGCCAAGTATACCAATGGTAACGTTTGCATGACCAAAAATTATCGGTCATTAAAAAATATTTCATGCCGAAGAACGAACAACTCCTTTCGAGTAATAAAACTGATTCATCTAACGGAGGAATGAGGCGTGCACAATTTCATAGACATCTTATGTTGGTACGATTGTTTTGTTCTTTTTTTTTTCATCGTGGTCCGTCATGATGTCGGTGGTCTTTCTTCTTTCAATGATTAACCGCACTCAGTAAGAATGTTGTCGAAATCGTGTGCGGAGCGCCGAGTCTTACGTTTTTCTTTCATAATTTTTCACGCTTTTTATTTTGTAACTTCCTGGTTTCGGTGTTGTTTCGTACTTGTGGACGCGGTTGCAATTTCGAAATATGTCGACGCCAAACGGGTTTGTGCGTGTTTGCCTTTTTCTATTATTTTTGCTACTTATGGTTTTATTAGTGATAAGATGATGCATTTCGATGTATCTCGGGTTTATTTGTTATACGTATTATATGTGTTGTAAATGTAAACTGGGTTACTAAAATGGATTGAACTTGATTAAACTGATGCTCGAGTGTTTTTATAACGTTATCAATCGTGATCTGGTAATTCTCGATCGATAATTTTCTTTTAAATAATCACTACCACAGATGCAGGCGAATGTAATCTTGATAGCATAAAGTCGGTGTTAAGGTCATTGACGTTTGTTTTATTGCGATTTTTTGAAACAAAATCATGGAATTCTATATGCACGTGAAATAAGATACTGACGAAGTTCGGTTAAACTATAGAAAAAGTCTTTACTTGGATGATTTTTTACGATTTTGTATTCTATTTGATTAAAATTATCTTAATAATTATTTATAGTTAGTGGGATTTTTACCATTGTGAGGGTCACGTACTCTGCGACTGTGCACAAATTTTCTTATCAATAGATTACTACTTTTTTCGTTTTTCTATATTACTTGAGAAAAAAGTGAGCTGGAAGAATTTTCATAATAACTTGTTTGAAAGAGGATAAAATTAGCTTTTAAATGATATGATTACTTTTTAATTTCGTTCAATTTTATAAATTTTGGCATTTTTTGTCGCAATAATATCATAAATGAAAAAATCGCACAAAATGATAAAGTGACCATATCATTTGAAAGATAATTTTATCCTCTTTCAAACGAGTTATTACAAAAAATCTCCGAAATCGCATATTTTCAGAGTTATAGGTAATGAAAAAATGGAAAAATTAAATTTTTTATAACATCAAACCATTAGGCACAGAATAAGCTACCTTTATAATGGTAAAAGCTTAAAAGCTGCGTTGCTCATATAAATACTCGTTATATGATCAAATAGTTAGAATTGAGGTGTATTTCGATTAGTGCTGTCGATTATAATCGATTAATTAGCTGATGATCGATTATTTTTACCAAAATATTCTGGGCAAAAAAATCTTATCGATTAGGTAACATTTTTTAACGATTAGATAATCAAAACTGTAGGATTATAATCGATTAAAACCGTGCCTAGGCGATCAATAGGGTTAGGAAAAATATGCTCTTCAAAAGTTAAAAACTCATGTGATTTCAAAAAATTAAATAAAAATCCAAAAATATGTTTGAAAATGAGTTAAAAACTCGAAAATATGACAAAATATGCTATATAATTTTTTTAACTGGGTATCATCTCTCAGGTATTTTGAAGGGAAGCCCAAATCTCAGAATTGAATTATATTTAACAATTTTGTCGAAAAATGAGTCAGAAAAATGTGTAAAAAAAATGTTGAAAAATCGATTGAAGTTCCCTAAAAATTCGAAAAAAGGCAAAATATTCCCAAAAATGCCCTAAAAACCTGTGAAAAACGGTAAAGTTTGCTAAAAAAAAAACCCTGCCCTGGACCCCTTGGTCATTTCCATTTTCATACTACCCATAAATGTATAAAACATGGGATATCTATGCTTTTGCTCTTTCTGCTACGTCAAACTGAAGTGCACATTCCAGTCTGACATAATGTCTTGACTTTATCTATAATTGTAAGTTCAAAGAGTCGGACACAATCTCGTGAAATGTCTGAAAGTCAAATTTTAAAACAATCAAAATTTTTTCAAGTTCATACGTCAACTGACCACTATAAAATTTTTCAAAATCGAAAAAGTCAGAATTTCTGAAATTTTCTAATTCCCAAATATCGTTTGAAATCTGAAAAATTTTTCAACCCCAGAAAATCTAAAATAGCCTAACATGATTGTTGAAAGTGAGTGTGATCTCTGAAATTTTCCAAGTTCAAGAAGTCAGTGGAAATCTGAAAATTTTTCCTGAGTCCAAAAAAGTTTGACAAAATGTATAAAAGTCAGCGTGAGGCGTGACAGAATTTCGTGATGTTTTTTGCAAGTTTGGTTATCACTAGAGTTCTGAATTTTAAGAAATTGCATATTTGTCTATGGTGAAGAAAAAGTGAATATTTCAAAGAATCTATACCATTCATAAAATTGCCCGACGAATAAGCCCAATTTCATTTTGCAAGTTTTACATATTTCGGCTCAAAATGCTAATGTATATTTTAGGAGTGAAAAATGCGTATTTCAACGTATTATTTCGACATGTTTTCGCTTTTTTCTTGAATATTTTGAGGTTTTGCCGACATCAGGCCCAAACAGGTAATTGATTTCTGGCCACTTTTTTGCTGCCAAAATTACAAAACTGTAGAAAATGCTACCCTAAAAAGTTCAAATTTGAATAAAACCCGTTTTTTAATTATGGCTGCTCAATTTTCCATTTCATTTCAATTTTTTTATTTTATTGTTTAGGTTTTTCAGTGCAAAAAAGTCACCGTCATTTCCATACTACCCATGAAACTATAAAACATAGGATATGCTTTCGCTGATTTAAAATTTTTTTCCCAATTCCAAAAAAGTCTGACATAATGTTTAAAAGTCAATGGAAATCTGAAAGTTTTTTCAAGTCCAAAAAAGTCTGAAATAATGTCTAAAAGTTGAAGTCAGCCAAAATGTCTAAAAGTCAGCATTATCTGTAAAAGTTTTCCAAGTTAAAAAAGTCAGTTGAAATCTCAAAATTTTTTCAAGTCCAAAAAAGTCTGACATTATGTCTAAAAGCCAGCGTTACACAATTTCGTGACGGAAATTTCCACAAGATCACTCCCCATAGCAAAAGCATATCCTATGCTAAAAAACGTCCCATAGACACCCATATTAATTTTTTCATATTTTAGCATATTAGGGCTCAAAAGTACGTATTTTAGCATATTTTGAGATTTTTTTGCATGAAATTCAAAGCTCTATAGTTGTCACAAAAGCATTTTCTGGCCAAACTAAAAGTCCAACGAAAAAAATGCTAAGAATCAAAATTGTAGAATTTAAAATTTCCTTCCTGCTTTGAGGAGTTTGTTTTTCTGTAGGAGGCTTAATTTTTAGAAATTTTTACAGTCAACTTTTTTTTCTAATTTTCAAACCTATCGATGGGCCACTTCTTATATGCGAACTTTTCACGAGAATAATCAAAAATCTAAATTTCAAGTCCATTATTTTCTAATTTAAATCTCGTTGCGCGGTGTTCTATTATCAAAAATACATTTTACTAATAGAATAGAAGACGAAGTTTTCTCGATAAAAGAAAAACGAAACTTACTCCATTTTATACACCGAAAAGAAGGAAAAAATAATAGATAACTAATAGTCGAATGAGCTACCTTTATAAAAACCTACACTTACTTACCTCCACGAAGGTACAATACATATTAACGTAGTTTGTTTATGGTGTTCTCGTTTGAAGTAAGAGATTGGAAAGGTATAAGTACGTCGAGTATCTACAGTATGTAACCTTAAACGTATATAGATAAGGTGCGTTTGTATTTATGGCAGGCAAAAGTGTAGGTGTTAGTTCGAATCGGTCCATTATGTTGGGATGCTTATTCGTTATCATTTTTCAGATTTCTTCGACAAAGAATTAGATTGTCGATGCCATTATGTTGGCACTAAGCTGAAAAGTTCTTCAAATGGATGAAGAGCTTAACGAAAATCTCCAATCGAAAGGCCCATTAGTTTGCAAATTTTCTCCCAACAATGGCTCTCTGTACAGAAGAGTATCATTACCCATCTATCAAAATTTTCTTCAATGCGAGCCGTATCTTGATAAATGACGTATACTTCGTTCTACACCAGTTATGTATTTTTAACGATGTATTTATCCATATCGGATGTTAACCTGTGTGAACTTGGTTTTTTTTTTCGGATGCATGTTTTCGCGAGTTAAGCTGTAACCATCTACATAGCGCATACGTGTCTTTGTTAGGATAAAGCTATGGGCAAAATTATTCGTTCAAAATCATATTACCTTCGTAGGTACGATATTTCGGCAGGTATATCTGAAAATTCTTCTTAACAGATTTAGCATCGTTAACAATAACAACAACATCGTCAACAAAAAATGAAAAACTTTCACGAATCGTGCGGAATAGATTTATAATGTAGGAAAATTATACTTTGTGTTTACCTTTAGCTGCGATACACGCTATAATTCGAGATAATGAGAACGTAAAAAGCGTAGATATCGACAAGATACGTAGGAAATTGCTTTCCTTACACAACTTACGTATAAATAACACGTAAACTGATATTTTAAATGAAACGATCATCATGCCGACTTGTTTAAAATTATCATAACAATCAAAAATGTTTAAGAATATTATTGTTGGCGTTGGTAGGCTCCATTTTCATTCCATTTCATTATATTGCGAGTACTCAATTATGAAATAATATGTTTCGAGATTAATTTTATTTGTTTTTCTCGCTTTCTTGCTTTTCATTAAACACCATTATGTTCTATTTTTTCCCTAAATAAATTTCATTTTGTAATTTCGTCTTATTTTTGCTGATTTTTCCCCATCGAGGAAACATTCGAGGGCGTAAAATGTGCAAACACGCGTGTAGCCGGCTACAACTTTGCAAATGATTAATGACCTATAAAAGCTAGCCTATGTAATATCCAGAGAAGGATACCATATTGAGATTTCGAGATTTGCATCATTTTCGTAATTTAAATCGAAAGTGAACCGTACGTACCTAACCTACCTATTCTGTGGTATCGTTCGTATTCCTAATAGGTAGTAGGTGGATAGGTGCTAATGTTTTTGGGTAGTTTTATTGATCGTTGGCGTAGCTTTATTGATACATACGACTACGAGTACATACCTAAGTATGTATCTACGTATGTAGGTACTAATTAACTCGAGAATATTTTCGAATATTAAAAGAAGAACACCGAAACCCCCTTTTCTAATTAAATGTAAAGTTAAACGTACACGCGAAGGCGTTGACTAGTTTAAATAGTCGGAAAACGAGGAAACTACGATTCATTTAAGAAAAGCTAATTTTACAAATTACTTCAAAACTTGCCAAGTGAGACTTTCAAAAGATATGTTATTTACTCTAAACGTCGCAAGCTTGCTGGAAATTTTCTCGTGTGTATGAGGTGGTGGAAATTTAATATACATATTTTTCATCATATTAGGTACGTACGAGTGTATGATAGATATGCCTAATTATTACATACATACCTTCGTACGAGTATATTTCTTCAATTTATCTAATTACCTTTTGATACGATGCGTGTAATTATTTAAATTTTCGTCTGGTATGATCAAACGGCATAATAGGATTTATTGCATCCAAATAAGTATCCGATATTAAAATATCACGTTTCAAAAATACTTGAGTGAGAAAATTGAAATGTTAAAGACTTGTATCAAAATTTGAATTTTCAATTTAAAGATGCCCATTAAAAAATTTCCGAATGTGAAAAAAATGTAATAATCTTACATTTTAATAAGAATTCAATACAAAAGTTCCAAGAAATCTTTGAATCGTTGAAAAAAAAAATTAAAAATGTGATATTTCAATCGAAAGTCAAAAAATGTCGCACAACATTTTACACCGTAACATTTTAATAAACCTTCAAGTACAAAATAAAAAGTTGAATTATCACGCACCGACAGAAAATAATTATATAATAATATTTCCTCAATGAAAAGACAAAAAATAGTTTCAATAAAAAGGTAGATCATGATAGAAATATCGAAAACAATTTTGACAGATGATAAAAATTATTGAAATTTGTAAAATGCATTTACTCAATCACTAGGTATCTGACAGTTCAATAAAAAATCAATCAAAAAATTTCAGTAAAGGTTGAAATTGTTAAAATGTTTGATAAAATTTCACAATTCATTTGGGGAGTTGAATTGAAGTATATCCTTGGCTTTTTTCTGGGACTCGTAATTTCTACATTAAAATTTCTTCTTCCATTTTCTTCTGGTATAGCAAACGTTGTCGTCACAAAAATATTTATCTACCAATTTTTGTTTTTTGAATAGGCTTAATTACATTTTTCCTGCAGGGTGAACGAATGGTGTGCGAGACGGGGGGGGGGGGTGGTCAAATTGGGTAATTCTCATATTAAATTAGCTAAAATAATTGAAAATAAAAAGCGAAATGAACACAAAAGTCGAAATGTTTCACTTCATCAAAACAATTTAATTCCACTTCTTATGTTTGTATAATTGAATAGTTGATCACTCGAGTTAGAACATACCAAGGTAGAGTAGAAGGTAGGAATATGGACGACTAAGCTTTTTTAACGTTAATTTACTGTCAAATTGGTCAATTTTAGTCAACAAAAATTTAAATTGTGTGTAAAAGGGTTTACTCTAATTTTTTGGAGCCATACTATCTTTAATGGCCATTTTGGCAAAACCATTTTAATTTTAGCAAACGTCTTGAAAATCTATCTCCAAGGTAGTGGGGCAGGAAAATGGACTCCTTAGAAAAAATTAAAATTTCGATGTAACAATTAATTTAGTAGATATAACAATATACACAAATTGCATGCTAAATTCACAAATATATGTATTGGATGCTTGTACACCCTGAACATATTTTGTTGCTCCAACTGAAATTAAAAAAAAAGTGCTTCAATTCAAACATTTTTTTAAAAAGTGAATTACTTTGCCATATTGTGATATGTTTGGAATTCAATTTCTTTTGAGGCCTCTAAAAACAAAATTAAGTATCATAATTTTGTCAAGGAACCTCATAAATTGTGAAAAATTAGGAAAAATTGTGAGGTCCATTTTCCTGCCCATGTTCTTAAATGAAAATGAATTGGTAGAGGTCTATACTATTTCCTTAAACTTTTTGTTTGATTCTAAACATATTCATTTCTCAATTATCATCGTTTGATTGTAGAATAAATTTTTACAAAAGAGATTTAAAAATTTGCAAATTCACAAAAAACAATTTGATCACTTCGAAATTAGATGAAAACGACTTAAGGCCACTTGAATTAGTTTCCATCACAAATGAAACTAGTTAGGAGTATTTTCCGCTTGACAGCACCATTCGATCTTGAAGAACTAGAGGGGTCCATATTCCTACCCCTTATTCTATGTCTCGTGAAATGTCTAAAAGTCAAAATATTGAAACAATCTAAATTTTTCCAAGTTCAAAAGTCAACTGAGCACGTTATAAAATTTTTCAAAATCGAAAAAGTCAGAATTTCTGAAATTTTCTAGTTCCAAAACACCGTTTGGAATCTGAAAACTTTTTCAAGCACACAAAATCTAAAATAGCCTGAAAAAATGTCTGAAAGTCAGCGTGGTCTCTGAAATGTTCCCAGTCCAAGAAGCCTGCCTGACAAAATGTCGTAAAGTTAGCGTGATTTATAAAATTTTTAAGTCAAAAAAGTCAGGTTAAAAATCAGAGGGATCTCTGAAATTTTTCAAGTCCAAAAAATCAGTGGAAATCTGAAAATTTTTCCAAGTCTAAAAAAGTCTGACAAAGTGTCAAAAAGTCAACGTGAGGGAATTTCTTGTCATTTTTTGCAGGTTTGGTCATCGTAAAAGCATAATCGTCTGGTTATTGGTCATTTTTAAATATAATAATTAAAAATTCTTTCATTACATTATTTTTATGATCATCATTTAGCGACCTGCAACTTTTCAACGAGCATTTTCCACCCTAAAAGTGGCATGAAATCGAAAAAACTCATTTGGTATTTTTTCAGTTCCCTTATTTCTTCCTCATTCATATGCTATTTTAATTTGAACTTACTCGTGACTCATGAAAAACTATCATTTTTTCCAAAAATGACCTCCCTTCAAGAACCCATATTCCCTTAAACTAGGGGACCAACATTTTATATGGCCTATTTTCTACTCAAAGTGTATAGGTACTTCCTATGTAAATTTTGTCAAAATCCGAAGCACCCATGTTTTTTTTTCAGCCCGTCTCAGTATACGTATATAGTTGGTACCCTCATCATAATACTTTTCTAATTCATTTCAATATCTGTCGGTACATCAAAGTGGAAAAAAAAATATGAATTTTTCTCAGGCTACGTACGTACGTAAAATACGCTTATCGTGCTAGTTTAATAACAATAAAAAAAAGAGCTTATCGCTGAGAAAGTAAAAGAAAAATTTCTCTCGGAACCTTATTCCTTTGGCAGGCTGAATTATTATTAAAAAATTTCAGAAATTCTTCATCTTTCGTTGGCAATTTTTCTCTTACCTACTTCTTTTAAATATTATTTGCTTTTTTCCTCTCTCTCTCTCTCTCTGCTTCTCTTTCTCTCTTATTTCGCCTGAGTTGTGAAAACGATTTACATATTCCGGTATACTATGTATAGCCTGTACCATTCATAGTTGGTTGAACTTCGCAGTCAATGTGAATTGTATTTATGGCACTCGAAGATTCGAAAACTTTATTTCATTATTCCGCCGGCAGATAGAATAATATGGTACGTTTACGTATACGTAAGCATTTTGCAAAACCTATCAAAGCAGTTGGTCTATATTTTCGCATTTAAGTATTTTCTTCGATTTCGCTCGAGAAAAATTTCTGCTCTAGTCTAAATAATTATTTTAAATTTACGTTGGATCTAGTTCTTGCCATGTGATTTGGTGTGTACTTGCCTTTGCCTAATTATATGGTTCTGCTGGGTACCATAAAATCGTGCTTATTGAGAAACACGAATAAGGTATACCGTCGTAGACTTTTTTCATAAATGTTCTCGGCTGATTTAAAACAATAATTCGTACCCGAAGTAGAAATACTTTTATCACGAATCACGATAGAACCAACAATCGTTTATTCGGCTATAAATATTTTCCCGCCAAAATTAATCTTTTTTGCGAATGAATTATTTATAGTGTCGTTTAGCAGTAATTATGGTATACGAGTATTATTGTGCATTTAAGACTGTAGTTTTTACTCTGGGGGAGGGAGAAGGGGTAAGGAGATTGAATGTGGAAGACATTCTTTTTTCCTTCTAGATACTTGCATTTTCTTAATAATTTGTCAGTGCAGTCCAAGCAAAAAAACTTGAATTTCTGATTCTGAGAAAGGTATAAAGAAAAAAATTGACAACCATTATATATTCATAGTTTCATGGTTTTTCTTTTGAAATATTGTAAAGTAGGTATACCTACCTATCAAAGTTCAAAATTGACTAAAAATCAAACTAAAAATTTTTAGGTGAACTAAATTTGTTTTGAGCCTGAAATATTTTTGGGCTTTTCCGAAGAAAGATTTAATATTGTATGTACATATTATCTAGCTAATTTGAACCATTTTTTAGAAGATTTTTGAAATTTTTTTTGACATTTTTTGAAAGAAAACAGGTGTAAAATTCAACTCATTTTGCTGTACGTGACATTCAACGAAAAAAACGAAATTTTTTGGTCGATTCAACTTGTATTTTTGATAGCTAAGAGCCTAAAAGTATCCTAAAAATCATTTGATTCCAGGACATAGCATGGACGATTCGAAGGTGTATTCAAACGTTTTTATCGTTTTGGCACGAACTTTGTTTTCTCGTGACAGGTCACATATGAATATTTAAAATAATTTCAGGAAACATTTTGTCATGAAAATTTAAAAAAGACTCGATTCTTCGTCCAAAAACATACCTTTTCATGTAAAAATATGGTTTCATTCAGATAATTATCCTATACTTATATATATATAGGTATGCGTTTCCCAACATCTGGGCCAACAGACGGGTTATTTCTCCATAACAAGTGGGCCACCTCACTTCTGGGCCATGGCTGAGCACAAACGGGTTAATCTTACATAACAAGTGGGCCAGTTTCAGCCACCCTGTTTCACAAACTTCCACCAGAGGGCGCACCACTTAGAAATCGAGTCGCGACAATGAACGCAAAGTCTATAGTCAA
>FIZU01017562.1:0-13724 GCA_900064475.1 Pseudococcus longispinus | reverse complement strand
TAAAAATTGTCATTTCAAGGTAAAAACTGTCATTTTTGGTCAAAATTGTCATTTCCAGGTAAAAATTGTAATTTTTGGTCAAACTCAGAATGTTTGGTCGAAATAACCATTTTTTGTCACTATTGTCTTTTTGTGGTTCAAACTTTCGTCAGTTGTAATGTTTCTGCCCAACTTGTGAATATTTTAGTCAAAATTGTGATTTCAAGGAAAAAATCATCTTTTTGGTCATTTTAGGTTTTTTTAAAAATGTCATCAAGAAAAATATTACAGTTGCATATTCAAAATTTTTATAAGTTCCAAAAAGTCTGACAAAATGTCTAAAAGTCAATGGAATGCATTATCTATAAAATTTTATAAGTTCAAAAAGTCAATAGAAATCTGAAAATTTTTACAAGTCTAAAAGAGTCTGACATAATGTCAAAAAGTCAGCGTGACGAAATTTTGTGACGGATTTTCGTGACAGAATTTTCCGCGAGATCACTCCCCATAGCAAAAGCATATCCTATGCTAAAAGTCAGTAGAAACAGGTAGAAACCTGAAAATTTTTTCCAAATTCAAAAAAGTCTGACAAAATGTCTAAAAGTCAACGTTAGGTAAAATACTATCTGACAAAATATTTGATCTGAACTTTCTTGAATTTTTTTTAAGTTTATAAAATTAAAATTTCCCAAGTCCAAAAATACATTTGAATTCTTGATAATTTTCCCAAGTCCAAGAAGTCTGTATGACATTTGATAAAAAGTCCATAAAAATTTGTTATTAAATAAGTCTTCGGTTTATTATATTTTATCTAAAACTTGGTGATCATTTTTCGTTATGGAATATAGAACCCTTGAGAGGGCTCACGTCACAGCTCATGTCACACTTCCACCCACAATTTGGACAAATTTCTACAATTATAATTTGATGCTGGTTCAAGTATGATGAATTGAGGACATGAAAACATTAACGTTTGATTTTGGCTGAGTTTGACCCATGTTTTTTTTTCAAATTAAAGTTGTTAGAAGATTTTTTGACTAATTGCTGCTAAATTTCGTAGGATTACTTGGGCCATAATGAAACATTTATTGCTCTGAAAATTAATTTTAAATTGAGATGGGGTTGCAAAAGTCATCTATTGTGTATTTCCCAAATGACTTTTTGGATTTGGAAAAAATTTCTTAGATTCTGACTTTTTGACTTGAAATGTTAGAGATTTGTTTACGATAATCTCTGAAAATACCTGCATAAAATTTTCAGGACCAAAAATCAGAATCTCTGAACATTTCTAACTTTAAAAAGTCATGTTCTGAGTATAAAAAATTAGGATCTCTGAATTTTTTTCCAAGTCCAAAAAATAATTTAGGTACCTAACACAAATTCGTGACCGAAATTCGTGACTCCCAGATTTTCTGGATAATTCTTCGCCATAACACACATGCAAGTCAATTCGTCCAGGTGTTTTCGTCTCAAAATTATAAATAGACCCCCTCCTTCTGATTCAATATCATATGTTGAGAGCTCACGTGGTGAGAATTTAGAAAAAGGCGTTTTCGTTCTCAAATTATAAAAAATCTCTGATTTTATACTGTACAACAAATTGCGATGCGTGTTTTCAATGTATAATGAAATTTTTTTCGTATGTTTCCATTTTAAAGTCATTAAAGCCCTTGAACTTGTGGCAATATTCCAAAAATTTTAACACATAAACTTCTGTTGGTATTAAGTATTTGGGTAAAGTCTCGTCATAAATTACTTTTCACGAGTAGGTAAACTCATTCTTTTTTTTCACAGCTGTGAGCTGTGTAACTCGTCGATTTTAAATTCAAAATGAATACATACGTGAGAATATGATCTCTTATGCAGTCCGACTGCTATAGAAATATTACCGCGTTGTAGTTACATGTGTCGTAGAAAAGATGTAAGTGCTTGTCTCGCATTGGTTAGTGTACAATGTGCACGGTTGATATTCTAATAAAATAAAATATCACGTAGGTAATTAGCTGTGTTCACTCGTTGACGAAAATGACGTTTAAAAAAATACACTTACGTATATATCAAGCAGAAGAAAAGAAAAGTAATTTTTAAAATCATTCGGAGAATTCGAATATAATTGCGAATATCATCATTAAGTATGTTAATGAAGCATTAATATATTAAAATGAAAACACGAAAGTTTTAAATTAACAACCTCGCGCCCCGAACAAAAAAGAGGTGACTACTTGATAGTAGTATACGTAGGTTCGCACGGGTGGCGGTAAAAATATTTTGTTTAAGAAATAGTCTGTTGTCATGTACATCTGTCGTCAAAAGCCATTCATTCGATACATAATAGGGACTTGTGAGGCTTAAGAACTAGAAATAAACAAAGTGAATAAGTTGATGTCGAAATTTTGGCATTCGTTTCGTTTTCATTTTCTCTCAGTTCAATATTAGTAATTAAATACCTCTTTGTGTAATGGCCAAAACACGATTTATTTATTTTATTCAATTCTGTCGCGTTCCCCTAATAAACGAACGAGCCCGAATATAGATTATACAATTCGGCGTGCGAGATTAACCGCAGAAAAAAAATTCCCAATGTATTGATTTTTTTTTCATTCTTTTTTCCTCGAAATTGTCGGGGGGCTGTATGTAAAAAGTATAGACGAATGTTGAAATTGATTATTTTCTTTCGCTAAAGCGTGAAAATTTTTAAAAACGGTTCTCCAATTTACGCCAAGTTTCGAAAATTGGCTTTATAGGTACGGTGCCGGGTTATATGGTGTGGAATGGTAAGGTAGATTTCTTATTAAAGGAAGCTATAACGTGTTTTCTTCATTAAACGTCGAGAATATCTTGGAGGAGAAAAAACCTACTGATTGTTAAAATATTACCGCGCAAATTAAATATTAAACGTGTGATGAATTGCGTTCCATTATTTTTTACTTCTTTCTTCGGAAAAAAATTTCTTCTTTTTATAAATTGTTCTCGTGTAGCAGAAAATCGAGGGCGAATTGACTATCATAAAAGCCAAGGAAAAAAGATGAAATTGCGCTCTGTTTTCTTTATGGAAATTACATTGTAAACGATGAAATCCAAAAGTGAATACATTACAATTTTTTTTTATCTTCGAGTTTCTTCTTTCTTTTTCTTTTTTCAACAGCCTACTTTTTGTAATATCGTGTAATTAGATTAAATTTTTCAACTGTTCTTGCCTCGTGTAAAATGAATCCGTGGTAAAAATATCATCGAATTTTTTCTCCCCCAAGTTGAGAAATTCAAACGATTTCGACGTATAGTGAAAATTTTCGTTTCCTTGTTGAACAATGCCAAGTCTTCGTAATGAAAGTTTCAGTGCAATTGCACAAACGAAGTAAAAATTGCAATATTCCCAACTCTGAAAAGAAACTTGTAATTATCTATAATGTTGAAGTTGATGGATGAGGGTTTAGAAAATCAAGTGTATTCTTTTTTGATACGAAGATGTCAAAAGAAAAGAGTGAAAATCTCTTTACCCTGTGTGTATAAAATGTTTGAAAATTTCGCTCGATTTTTTGCCATTTTTTTCTTAATTTTGTACAGTAGTGTAAGAGATATAATAGAGATGAAAATTCTGAGGTTAATGAAGTTTACTTTTAGTCTTACCAGCTTCGAATCACGTTCAAAAACAAGAATTGAAATAACAGCGTGTTCATAAAATTTGCGTAATTTATCAGCTTGGATATAACGGCAATCCGCTAATTACAACGTAAAGTTAATATTATTTATGGTATATGAATTACATTACCAACTTTAGCTGTTTGTTCGTCTGACTGGCTACGTGGTCGTGGGTGTGTTGATGTTAACTTTATAAATCAACACTGCTACCCTCACAATCCAGTGTCAAGAGAAGTGTTACCAGGTGTATAACTTCGGATACCTATTACCTATGTATGTGTTTGGTACGATGACAGACATAATAGATTAGGGATGTGGTAAATAGTCTCGAATTTCGATCTGGATGCAGATTATTGTTTGATTTTTTAAATGCGAATTTACGCAGCTTCCTGTGATTTTTATTTGATAAGGTGTTTGTAGGTACTCGAAATATGTGCAGGGTGTTCCGATAGTAGTGCACAGCCTTCAAACTAGAGATGCAGCTACCCAAACTACATAGTTGTATGAATGTTTGCCGACCACAGGATTTGAAGGGCAAAGTTGTGCATTAAAACTGGTAGATGTTTCAAAATGTAACTTTGCTGATAATATGAATAGGCAATTTTTTTTGAAATTTTCTTGTAGAATTTTTTATGCTCTACAAAATGAGTTATATTGATGTTTTGCCTAACTCTGAAATTGAAGGAGCTACAATGATTTGAAAATTTGTGGCTTCATAACTCCTTCAATTTTCAAGTTATGCAACATTATGTGATTTGTATTTTGTTGAGCATTTTGATCTCTACAAAATGAGCTAATAATTTTTTGCTCAAGTCTAAAATTGAAAACATGAGACCATCTTGAAAATTTTTTTGAAAATAAAAATTTAGTTTTAATAAAATAATGCTACTTTTCACTTTTTCAATGGTTATAGCTTCTTCAATTTTAGAGTTATGCTAAAAATTATTACCTTATTTTGTGGAACTCAAAAAGCTCAATAAAAATGAATCCTACAAAATTTTGCATTACTTGAAAATTGAAGGAGCTACAATGATTTAAACATTTTCAGGCTTCATAAGTCCTTCAATTTTCAAGTTATGCAAAATTCTGTTAGGGTCAATTTTTGTTGAGTTTTTTGAGCTCTACAAAATGAGCTAATAATTTTTTGGCCAACTCCAAAATTGAAAACATGAGAGACCATTTAAAAAAAAAAAAATTCAATTTTAAGATAATAATGCCTCTTTTCATATTTTTAATGATTGTAGCTCCTTCAGTTTTAGAGTTATGCTAAGAATTATTAGCTCATTTTGTAGAACTCAAAAAGCTCATCAAAAATGATCCCTACAAAATTGTGCATAACTTGAAAATTGAAGGTGCTACAATGATTTGAAAATTTTTATACTTCGTAAACCCTTCAATTTTCAAGTTATGCAAAATTTTGTAAGAGTCGTTATTTGTTGAACTTTTCAATCTCTACGAAATAATTCAACAAATTTTTGGTCAACTCCAAAATTGAAGCCATGAGAGTCCATTTTGAAAAGAAAAAAATTCAATTTTAAGATAATAATGCCTCTTTTCATCTTTTTAATGATTGTAGCTCCTTCGATTTTAGATATATGCTAAAAATTATTTGCTCATTTTATAAAGCTCAAAAAGCTCAACAAAAAATGACTCTTACAAAATTTTGCATAACTTGAAAATTGAAGGAATAATGAAGCCTACAAACTTTCAAATCATTGTGGCACCTTCAATTTTAGAGTTAGGCAAAACATGAATATAACTTATCTTATAAAACTTGAAAAGTTCTACAAGAAAGTTTTTGAAAAAAATTGTCTATCTATATTACCAACGGAGTTACGACGTTTTGAAACATCTATCAGAACTAGTGCAAGATTTTATCCCTTCAAATCCTGCATTCGGCAAAAATGCATACACTTATGTAGTTTGGGTAGCAGCATCTCTGATTTGAAGGCGTTGCAGTACAATCGGAACACCCTGTAGTGAATTTATAGAGGTGTTAAAAAGAGGTAGAAAAACATTAGAAAATGGACTGGTTGTGTTTATATTCGTATGGTTTTCGAGTTTAAAATTTTTAGAAATTTGATAAATACGAATGAGAAAAATTGCATTGAAAAACGTATAGAACTTGCCAGTGTTAAGAAAATAAAATTTACAAACTTTTACAAAAGAAATCATTCGAGTGATGCTTACGCCATGTTTAAAATAAAATAATATCGTAAATTTAATGCAAAAAACATTACGAAAAGTGGATATTCAAAGTTTGAAACTCGACCTAACGTTTAAATATGCTTCAAAAAGTCGAACTTTTTTACACCTATATATTTTTTTTATTAGTTTAGATACACCAGTATACCTTTACTTGAAGGAATAAGAATATCGATGTGGACGTCATAAAGAGTTGATAATAAGAAAAGTTTTTTCTTGAAATTGATAGAGTAGCTCGAGAGGTTTTAAATCGAGTGTCTGTTATTATACTCGAATGTAATAAGTATTCGAAACGAGATTTTTCTCGTGAAAAAATTTAATTTTCGGCCGAATAAAGTGAAATTTTCATTGAAAGTAATCGCACGTGTATTCAAGGCGAGCTTGCTATTATGGCATTAATTCGGTAAAAATCGTTTCTGCGCTTTAGCTGGTTACTTTTTCACGGTATGTGATCTTTTGAATGTACATTAGGACGATAATAATGACCGATCTTGATCCCCAAGTTTCTGAATGATTCTTTGCTCTATGCTTTTGCCTCTTTTTAGTCTTTCGTTCAACGAGGTCAATAAGCTGTGTGGAATTAGTCGAGATTTTTATCCAGATATGTTGACTTTTAGACTTAAATTGGTGTACCACCACGTTCAACTGTCCAAATGCGTACGTGAAACTCAAATGCTAACACACTTAGGGCAAATGCTCTACACTTATTCGGTTATCTACGAGAAGGTAATTACCCACGGGTTTGGAATCTAAAAAGCGTTCTTTTTCGTGCTCTTTGGATTACGAATCGAGTTATAAAAATTTAATAAATTATTGAGACAATTTTATTTGTAATAGCTAAGTCTTTTACGTGTATTCAAAGGGGATGTATTCTTCGGGCATTGTAGGTAGGTAGGTAAGTACGTCGGGTTATGCGGAAATGTTATCGGATCGTTTTCTATTTTTACCAAGAAACGATCTATATAGGTAGCTGTTCTGTTATTAAATGCACGCGATAATGGTCGTCTTGTTATTGTATTAGGGGTCTGTACAGTATACCTATCTACTGCTACGAGTTACGTAATTATTTGTTTGTAAGTAACCACTAGTTTCGTATTTCTTTGATGTTTGTACAGATGTTTGATAGTCTGTTTTAGAATTTCTCACTTTTTTTTTTTAGTTTTTCAATACGACGAAGTGGGAGAATTTTTATTTGAGTATTTTACTGATTCGTTGTCCAACTGATTGAAAAAAATGGCACCAAGTTTTTTGAAAATGTCTTTAAAATTGTCTAAATGCCAGAAAATTTTTGAAAATTTTATTCGAGTTGTTAAAAATGAGTAAAAAGTCGATGAATTTGTGGGAAATATCGTAAAATTAGTTCATATCATGAAAAATGTTGAAAATGCGAGAAAAATATTATTGAAGTTTGTTTCAATACTTCCATAAAATTGAAAGAAAGTTGTTCAAAATATCATGAAAAATTCTTCATGTTATGAAAAAATATTAAAAATTTCAAAAAATAGTTTAAAATTATTCAAAATTGATAAAATTGCTTGAAATCCTGCAGAATATTTTAAAAATATGATGAAAAGTTGATTGTATCTCTTTCTATTAAAATAGGCAATGTGACATACTCGTAGATAACACAGTCTTGCGATGGAAATGTTGTTGAAAAAATAATAGGTGGTTTTAATAATATTTTTTGAACTGATTACGAAAAAAAAATTCATCATGTCAGTTTTTTTTTTTACAAAACTAATTTTTTTGAAGAAATTCGCCAATTTTTCATCATTTTGAACCTTAGAAATCGATTTTTCGAGCAAACGAGAGGTTCTACGAAGAAAATAAATAGAACCAAAATTGTAAAGCATAAAATTTCCTTTTCCTAATGAACAATTTGTTTTTTCTTAGGGGGTCAAATTTTCGAAATATTTTTATCAAGAGTTGGAAAATTCAACTTTGATTTTGTATCGTGGATATCTCGAAAAGTTGACCCTCTAGACAAAGCTAAAATTACTCATTAGAAAAAAAAATTTACGGTCTACAATTTAATTTCTATTCATTTCTTTGGTGGGAAGCTTAGTTCTTTTAGGGAATTGATTTTTCAAGTTGATAGGTCATTTTATGTGACAGTTGAGTTGTTTTTTCAGATTAATCGATTTTTTGGGCGAACCAAGGGTCTCACGAAAAAAATGAAAAGAAACAAAATTTTAGGATGTAAAATTTCTTTTCTCTAGTGAGCAATTAGTTTTTTTTCCAAGAGGATTAGTTTTCGAGATATCTACGATGAAAGATTACACCTGATTTTTCAACTTTTAGTTGAAATATTTTGAAAACTGAATTTACTATTAAAAAAATTCTGAATTACATAGAAAGGAAATTTTATGCTATACAATTTTGCTTCTATTCATTTTTTTCATAGAATGCTTAGTTTGTTCGTAAAATGGGATTTCAATGTGAAAATTTGTAAAAAAGGTTTCAACGAAAAAATTCATTTTGTAAAAAACTAGGTATTACGTTATTGAAAAGACGCAATGACATTTTTGAAATCTTTTTGAGCTGAAAATGAAATTACTGTAATTGAAATAATTTTTTTTCAGATACTGAAATTTTTATAAAAATTGTTAATCAAACAGGCACTCAAAAATTGATAAAATATGGGTGAATTTCTTTCAAATATCCTAAAGGTGTTCGAAAATGAAATGAAAATCGCCGCACAACTTCAGAAAAGTGGCTAAATTTCAATGAAAATCGTGTAAAAAATAATATAAAAATTCATTGATTTTTTTTGCAAGAATTGCACGCACGAATTGGTAAAAGTGCGAAAAAGTTATTAAATTGACTAAAAATAAGATTAAATTGAAATTTTTTGGGAATTTAAAACAATTTTCCCTTTATTTTGAGTAATTTGGATACTTTTCAAAATTCTTCAAGACTTTTTGAACATTATTTTGGGCAATTGGCCAATTGCAACAGTGTTTTGATATTTTTGTGAAAATTTTTTTCAACTTTTGAACAACTTATTTTACTAATTTCAACAATTTTTATAACAAAATTTGAATTTTTTTGAAAATTTTCATCATTTTTTCACAATGTTGACCATTTTTGCAACATTGAAAACAATTTGAATGTAATTTCAACTATTTTTAAATATATTTTCAAATAATTTTGACGAGTTGCGACAATTTCAACTTATTTTGTGCTTTTTCAAACAATTTTAACAATTTTTTTTAAATTTGCATGAAATTTTGTATATTTTTCTGCTTAATTCTTGTGGACTGGAGATTAGGTATATAGAAAATTTGAAATTTTTCCAATTTTTATGCACCAGTTTTTCTCATGTCTGATATGGAATGCAAGTGTTTCAAAAAACTGTTGTTCGTAGGTACCTACTCTTGTTTGGGCGGTTAGTATTTGTAATTCGTATAGACAATGATGCTCTTTCCTGTCACTATTCGAGTCAGGACTTGATGAGCTAAGTTATTACATCCTGTCTCAATTTAATTCATACTCGTGTTAAAATTCTGTACGTAGCGAACATTTATATTTATTTATGTAAGTAAACTTGAATCAAAATGTGGGCAAAATTGTAACGAACGATTGAGTTTATTCTTTTTGGAAATTTTCTTTTGGTATAGGAATTTCAGTCGTTTGAAAAAATTAAGTATCGAATTATCCTTTTTTTTTCTGAAACTTGGATAGGAAGTTTACTCGTAGTTGGGAAAACTTGAAAAAAAATCAGATAAAATGGGCGAAATATTAGTCTAGGTATAGGTAATCCATTTCACCTAGGTGCTCAAACCCTATTCAAAGGTTAATTTTCATCCTAAAAGTTGAGTTATCGATTTTATTATTTTTATTTGCCAACTATACACCTTTAACATAGTGCACTTCGGTATTCGATTATGTGTTTATATATCGAACGGGGTAAAAACTGTAGCACCGCACACGCCGATCCATTAAATAGTATTGAAGCTTACATTTCATTGACAATGCCCCGCTATCGGGCCACATTGGTGTTTTATTGATGAAGTCGACTGTATAGTTGTTTTCGTTTGACATTTGTCACCGGTTAATTCGACAGGTAAGAAGCTTTAATATAAAACAGTGTCATTCCCCGGATCAGAACGCTTTTCTCATTCCTGTAGCTCATCCGAGACTTCACATCCGTTTAGTAGCAGATTTGCTTCGTCTATGCGCATCGAAACCAAAATCCGATTTTCTTTATGAAAGTTACTGACGCAGCGAAACGATTTACGTCTTTTCGTTGTGTTCGTCGTTTTGCGAAGCTAATTCAATTTCAAAACGAAGTTCACCTCTTTTTAAACCGCCGCGCCGCCGACGAGCAGACATAACATGGGGCTTTTTAAGACCCTTTTACCCCCCCCCCCCCCCCCCATCCCATTCGTTCAATCGACAAATTTAGGTACCTGACGTACGAGTATACGTACAACTATAAATATACATAGACATATAGATAGATACGAAATAGCTGTAGCTGTTAGGTACTAACTCAGATACAAGTTATGCGGTTTATTAATGTAATAACATCGAATTAACAACTTTTACTCTCTGGTATATAATTATGCTTAATTCTCACTTTGACTTATTTTTTTTTTTTTTTGGAAAATTAGAAGGAATTTTTGAACGTACGCTGTTGAGTAAATAAGTTATGTGTGTATTTGTATACTTAGGTGTATGGTTGAAGTATCACATCACACCATTAACACGTTATTTTTTTCCCCTGACAAATGTGTAGGTACATACCTGCGTAAAAAATAACACGTTTAGACAACAACTTTGACCCGATTATTTGGGGTAAAAAAAAAAATGAAATACGCACATCGATCGTTTTCAAACATCCAAAAGGCTACTTACGAATATATGTATGTACGTACATGTTTTACAAATGAAGTCAACACTTGATTTTGAACAATAAACGCGCAATGAGGTTACAGTTCACTCATGCCCAAAATGCTGCAATATTAACGAGCGAAAGGGTTAGATTATTATGCGAGGGAAACTGGAATTATTCTAGTAAAGTGGTGGCTTTGGTAGAAATCAAAATAGTAACCGCCGAGTTGAAAGACAAGCACCCTGATATCCCATTTAGCTTCATTAATGCCCCTCTTAATGTGTTTCGTGATTTTGAAAAAAAAAAGATTGCATCATAAGTACGAGTATGTGTATGGATACCTTAATCGAATAATTTAAATTAATAGGTTGATTGTTTCGTATGTATTGTCGTTAAAAACTATGTTGATTATTATGATCATATCACGTACGATGGGTACTTATATAAATACCCTAATTATTATCGACTTATTTGTACCTTCGTTGAGAATGAGATTGGTATGGTTGTGGAAAAATACCTGCTACGATATGTGAAATTTTCTTAGTCGTTTGAAGTTGAAAAATTATGAGAATAATTGCTAAAATCAGTATCGAGTTATTCAAAAGGATATTGTCATGTGATATGGTGGCTAATACATAGGTACATAATAAAGTACCTATAATTCAAGCTCACTCGTTGTGGATTTTTTTCTTCGTGAGAAGTTTTCGGATGTTTGATGAGAACTAATAGGCAAAGCAAACAGAATTAATAACTATTGTAAACTATCGATTGTTAAAATGAACTAAACAGTTTCTATTTGCGTTCAAAATTATGAGGTAGTGCAGTTGTGCATCGTGAAAATCGTATACTAATGTATGCAGAAATGATCGAGTAATCGTAATTACTTAATTAATCAGTTTTGAGACATTTTTATAAAAAACGGGAGAGTTGGTTGGTAGTGGAGATAGAAAAGATTTTTCGAAAGTAACTCGAAACCTATCGGTTGTATCGAAAATCTGACTAGACTTTAACGAAAGCAAATTTTTTGGGCTACAATTTTGGTTCTCATCAATTTTTGCGAAAAATGCTTCATTCTCGCGGAAAATTGGAAAATGTGAAATCAATCTATTGCACGATCTAAATATGTATACAAACCATTTATTTTTCGAAAATAACTTCAGAAATATCGATTGTATCAAAAATCTCAAGACACTGCCGAAAGAAAATTTTCTGACCTACAATTTCAGTTCTTATAAATTTTTGCGGAAAATGCTTCCTTCGCGCAGAAAATATGAAAATATCGCGGAAAACGCTTCGTCTTCGAGAAATAAATGCGAAAATATGAAGATGTGCTGAATACGTTGGTGGAGAATAGATAGAAAAACATCGATGGGATCGAAAATCTGACAAGCTTTTAGACATTTCGTCTGACTTCAGACTTTTGAACTCGAAAAAAAAGTCGTTAGAGTAGAAATTGTTTACACATAAAGAGTAGGTAACTCGAAAATTCGGTTTTGCCTACACCCCTTGGGGTGTCGGCAGATTATTTATAGATTTAACAGACAATTAAGATACCTACCTTGGTTCATGTATATACGATTCGTGTAATTTTTCTTTGAAACACTATGTCTGATGGTGAGTGGGTATGTGAGGCAGTAGATCAGGGTGTTTAACAGGTCATGGAAATCATGGAAAAGTCATGGATTTTACTGTCGAAGTCGCGGATTTTCTTTCAGTTAGTTATTTTGAAGAAGTTTTAGCTTTTGAATGCCTTTTTATGCACAAATTTTCACCCTCGCTTTGCCTGGGCTTGGAATTTCCATATCAAGGATCATTTGTCCCTTCAAATTCCAGGATAGGCATTTTATAAGATGGCAAATTTTCAGAAAATCTTCATATACTTAATTCGATAAATAAGACTATCCGTTGTCAGTTGATGAATTTAGATTTATTTTTTATCCCTTTTCCGTTCGCATATTTAAATCTTGTCGCGATCACCGATGATGCAAACTTTCGTTTGCCAAATTCCTGGGTACGAGCTACGTCTACGTGCTTGCTTGCGATTGATTTGATTATACGAGTAGGTACATTCGACTTACCTATAAATAAACGTATACGTAGGAACTAGAAAATACGTGTACATGTGTAACATAGGTCTATCTATTTCTATATCTATAAAGGTAAGGTAAATGCATATGAACTATACAAGGTATGTGTTGAACTATGCACCTATTCGGTTTTTATCGAAAGTACTTCGCTATTAATGTTGGCCATTTACCAAAATTATTCATCAACCTATCGTTAATGATCTTTTAAACGATAACTTTTTTTTTCTCCAACGGAGTATGTTAGACAATATTTAGGTAGAAAAAAAATCGTAAAAAGTAAATAAAGGGAAGTACGAGTACGCGGCATCTTTGGAGAAGTCATTAATCACGTGACGCATAAAAAAACATTTGGGAAACTGCCTTATTTACCTACTGAAAAGAAAAAAAAAAAGAAGAGAAAACTTAGAACATCGCAACGTTCAAACGGAGGCTGAAATTTCGCTAAATTTCGCATTTCTCTTACATTTATCAATGACAAAAAGGTAGGCAAGTTTCGGAATGCATTTTAATATATGGGATACCGCATTACGTATACCAAAACGTAGCTATCAGCGTAAGTTTTCGATTTGTACTCGTAGTTTCGAAGAACTCAGTCAGCGAACTGATAGGATTAAAAATCGTATTACGAAAGTGACATTTGCGATTTTCAACTGAAATTGCGGATATGTGTACTCGTCCAGCCATTTTTTGAAATTTTGTGGTGTCATTATCTCAATAACGATAAAAGATAAAATCTGAAATTCAGAGTGCAGGTGCATTAGATGGTGTAGTTGTACATCGAGAAATCCACAATTTAATTAATGCAAAAATGACCAAGCGATTGTGATTAATAAAAATAGTAGCTTTGAGGTTTGGGAAAAAAGGGGAAGCTAAGAAGTTGTCAAACCAGTTTTTGGTGAGTTAGTGTTGTTTGACCGGTTTCGGGTAAGTTGTTGAATTAGTTTGGGTTCGGATTGTGTCGGATACTGTCGTTTACA
>FIZU01017549.1:0-11425 GCA_900064475.1 Pseudococcus longispinus | reverse complement strand
TGAAGCAATCAACTGGGTCTCGTTTCATTGTTTATACAACGTAGTGTTGAGCGCCTCTAACATCGAACTATACTGTCTATACATCGAACCTAAATTGTACAGCGATAAAAAAGTATTGACCTTGAATGGCACACTGGGGTGAATTTGACCCCAGTGTGCCATGTAAGGGTTAAGCTGCTGAATTCCTATTTTCGCGAAATTCTTGTGCAGATGGTTTACATAAAATTTCAATTTTTTTGTGACCCTTTTCCTTTTGACTATCTCATTATGCCATAATTTTATTGATTGATTGTAGGAATTGTGTTCTATTAAACCTTCATTTCATTCCCTATACGTAACGAAAAGGGGAGGGAAAGACGGGGTTCAGCATTCAGCAAAATAATCACAAAAATTGAAGAAATATGTTTTGTGGCCCTGAAAAGGGCCGTTTTAGCGATACGTGGAGAAAACTTAAGCTTTCTTCTCGGTCTTCTTCGGTAAAAGAACAGCTTGAATATTCGGAAGTACACCACCTTGGGCGATGGTTACTCCGGATAACAATTTGTTCAATTCTTCGTCGTTCCTGATGGCCAATTGTAAATGCCTCGGGATGATACGAGTTTTCTTGTTGTCACGAGCGGCGTTGCCTGCCAATTCCAAAACTTCAGCGGCTAAGTATTCCATGACAGCGGCAAGATAAACTGGAGCACCACCTCCAACACGTTCGGCATAGTTTCCTTTACGGAGCAGCCTGTGGATACGACCGACCGGGAACTGTAATCCAGCACGGGAAGAACGAGTCTTTGACTTTCCCTTTACTTTACCGCCTTTACCACGTCCAGACATGTTGATTAATTTCAGTAGTAAATTTTACAAAGAGGAAATGAAAATTGAATGATATACCGAAGTTACGTAGCCACTGTTTATATATGAAATTCGTAAAATACAAGAACCAATCAGAAAGCGTTATTTGTAAACTCGTTCTCATTGGTCGAAACGAATTTACAAAGAACGTTCGCAACAGAGCGCGCTGATTGGTTCGTCGAATTCGTCGTTTTCATATAAATACACCGAGCAACGACACTAGGTCATTGATTTCGTTTTCGTTTGTCTAACGTTGAAGTTGTGACTATTTTGCAATGGCTCCTCCTAAGAGTGTTGGTAAAGCTGTGAAAAAAGCCGGTAAGGCTCAAAAGAACATCAAAAAGGACGACAAGAAGAAGCACCACAAGAAAAGGAAGGAATCGTACGCTATCTACATCTACAAGGTGTTGAAGCAAGTACATCCCGACACTGGTGTCAGCTCCAAAGCGATGAGTATCATGAACAGTTTTGTGAATGATATTTTTGAACGTATCGCTGCCGAATCTAGCCGTTTGGCTCACTACAACAAAAGATCGACTATCACCAGTCGGGAGGTCCAAACCGCTGTTCGTCTTTTGTTACCCGGTGAATTGGCCAAGCACGCTGTTTCCGAAGGTACAAAGGCAGTAACCAAATACACCAGCTCGAAGTAAATTCAACGTTGTTCTATTAAAACGGCCCTTTTCAGGGCCACCAAAAATATTTCTTCACAATACTGATTGTACTAGCTGGTTAGAAAATAGCACTTTGCATAGAAATAGGGAATATGTTTATGTATGTACCTACTTTTTGAGACTTGGAAAATTTCGTCATCCTTTAATCCTTTGTTTTGTAAAATTACTTTCCCCCTACGTACTTGCATTATTTTTACTCTTTTCTTTTCATAGCTCCAATTCCAGATTTTGTATTTTCAATTTTTTATACCAGAAAAGTTGCAAAATAAATTCCCATGGGGAGGGGACGTTCTAGTCTTCTAAAACCCAAATTTCTCATTCAATCAAGTTATAAAAATGAAATGAACTTTTCCCTATTTTTTTTTTATAAATAAAAATGATGATACCTACACTAATTTTTCTAAGTTACGCAAATGTCTTTCTGTAGGCTAGGCTTGTATTTTTTGTAAATAATTTAGTAACAATTACGTTTCAAATTTATTGATATTTCTTGCCGAAAATCATTTTTTACAGTTTTTAGTTTCATTATTCCATTTTCAGTTTCATTTCATCATCCATATTAGAAGAAAAATTGGGCAATGATGTTGGAAAAAAATTTGAATACTGCAACCTACTTTTTTATTTATTTAGGAAATTTGAAATAGTATTTTACTCGTATTGCTCGTACACTTGGTAAAAAAAAATCGAAAAAAATCCAACTTAGTTGAAAATTTTTACCCCTTCATCGTAATGCTGATTCGGTTTTTTCTACCATTTAATCATGCTAAAAATATGAATGCAGTTCTAAAATTAAACAAAATTTTTTCTTTTGGAAAAGGGAAACATCGTCTTTCATACACCACTGGAAAATAATAACACTTGAGCAGATAACATTTTCACAGGAAAAAATCAAAGACAGGTACATTTTATTTCAGTTTCGATAAGTTTCAGCTGCAGTTTCCAAGTCCCGTGGAATTCGTAGAGGGAAGAAAAAATGGAAACATTGTAATATCTTACACTCCTAGTTAAGTTGAGTGTACAGAGAAACCCATTTGCATAAAAGTATAAGGTCGGTGATTTTGAAAAAAAACACTGACTGCAAAAATCTCAAAAACTAAACCCCTTGGAAAAAACCTTTCAAGTTTTAGGAGAAAGCGAATTTCAAGCTCGACAATTTTCATCCCGCATTTTTTTCGTAGCGCCCTTAGTTTAGCCAGAAAAATAATAATGGGAAAATTTTTTCCCAGATTTATCCAAGAGATAAGCCATCCAGTATTTACCCATAGTCATTTTTTTTCTTATGTTTTTAGTACTCTTTGTTGTCTCCAAGATACTTTGAATCATATCATTTTTCTTCTGATAATTATGTTCTCTCAGTTTTCTCTTAATTACTTTAATTTACAGTCATTAATTTCAAAAATAAATTGACTGCAAAAATCTAAAATGAAAAAAAAAACACCGACAGCAAAAATTTCGAAAACCAAGCCTCATAGAAAAAAACTAATACTTCTAAGGGGAAAGAAAAATTTCAGCTCTACGATTGTCATCCCTAGCATTTTTTTCGTAGCACCCTTGTTTGGCCAAAAAATTCATGTTTAAGAGAAGTTTACGAAGCGTAATTTTTTTTTCATTTTCAAAATCATCGATTTTGTAATTTTTTCAAACGGATTTTCTGGTCAAACTAAGGGCGCTACGAAAAAAAATGCAAGGGATGAAAATTGAAAAGCTTGAAATTCGGTTTCTTCTAAGCCCTAGTAGTTTTCTCCACGGAGCTTGGTTTTCGAGATTTTTGCAATCAAAGCTTTTTTTTCTAATTTTCAAACCATCAGTTTATAAATGGGACTCTTTAGTACTTTTACCTACTCCTAGTTGAGTACACTTAAGTACACTCATTGTCATTAGAGATTCCATTTTCATTTCGTTTATTTTTGCTCATTTTTCAGCCAAAAACACTAATCAAAATAATTAATATATTTTTACTGAAAATTTTTTCGTAGCAATATGCATTGATATTGTATGATTGCATTGATTTAATCATTCTGTGATCCAAAACGAAATGTTTGTTACTTTGACTGCAAGATTCACAAGAGAAGTACTTCTTGTAATACGTGAGAAATGTAGCTCGTAATTTTTCAGTAGCATGAAATCTTGAATTTTATTTCATCATCATGTTATGTAGGTACTTATGCTTAAACAGTATCTATAAGTATTTTGAAGTTAACTTTGAATTGATACATCTCAAAAACTGATACTATAATTAGTGACTGATTTGTTTTTCAATAAAATTACAATTTAACAATCAATCATTAGTTCATGAATGAATCATGATTTTGAATTTCTGTCATTCATATTTAAAACGACCTAACTATCAATAAGTGTTCTACAAATTTTCATAGAGGTTGAATTTTCGACATTTCTAGTTATTTTAGTCGACAGTAACTTTGAGCAACATTTCAATCGCATAATGAAGAAGAAATAAATTTGTTGGTCCTCAAAAGGACCGTTTTAATAACTGCAACCAAAACTTCCAACTTCTTAAGCTCTTTCTCCACGAATTCTTCTTGCCAATTGGATATCTTTAGGCATAATTGTTACACGCTTGGCGTGGATGGCGCATAAGTTGGTATCTTCAAAAAGACCAACCAAGTAAGCTTCGCTAGCTTCTTGTAAAGCCATCACAGCCGAGCTTTGGAATCGCAAATCAGTTTTGAAATCTTGAGCAATTTCACGAACCAACCGTTGGAAAGGCAGTTTACGGATCAACAATTCGGTAGATTTCTGGTACCGACGGATTTCTCTTAAAGCGACAGTTCCGGGACGATATCTGTGAGGTTTCTTGACACCTCCGGTGGCTGGTGCACTTTTACGAGCTGCTTTGGTGGCCAATTGTTTTCTGGGGGCTTTACCTCCAGTGGATTTACGAGCGGTTTGCTTAGTACGAGCCATCTCTGATTATCAGAATGAAAACACGAAAATTCAAGACACGAAGTGTACTATGAAAGTGAGCAAAAGACAATAATAAAATATGGAAAAAGGTCGCTGTATTTATACGATTTTTATTCATTGTATTTCTTAAGAACGAATATGATTGGATAATAGCTTATTTCCGATCGACCAATAAGAATGTTGCTAGCATTCTCAATACCGCTATCCTCTTCCCAACTTGTTTCCGTTTCCGTTTTTTCACTTTCTTACAAAACAGTAATTACGTATATTTCAGAGAAATTACAGAGAAAATAAACAATAGAAAAATCAACAAAAATTGTTATCAATTTTCTAATCAGTGATCATTGACGAAAAAAAGTGAAAACTATGAAAAATTGACGTAAATTTCTAATTCTAATTCGTTTATTAGTAATATTGTTAATATATTTTCATAATGGGTGGTCACTGGCTCCCAGATCCACCGGTAGGATCTTCATTATCCGATGAAATATCTGCTCCTTCGGTGATAATCGTCGATTCCGATAATGATGATGGAATTGATATCGTTGAAAATGATATCGAAGTACTTGGCAATTACAACGAATATCGATTACTAACCGACGGCGATAACATGACCGATGGAGAAGATGATACTTCGGACGATGGCGTAAGTTTCTCAGAAATAAACCATTTCAATTTTCAGACCGATTTCATATCAACTTGAACTAATCTTCGAGTTCAATTCTAGGAAAACGAAACACCTACTCAAATTATCGATAATACACTTCTAACAGACAATCCCAACGTTGTACAGCCTGTCGAAGAAACCCCAGTAATGAATCTTTTCAATACAGATGATATCATTTCGAGTATTCCTTTCCGAATTAACTTTTTATTTATTTTCTCATAGGCAAAGATCATCGAAGAACCTAGAGATATTGATATAGACTGTGATAAAGTTCGAGCTGCGATGGCAAATATCACATTACCAGCTTCAGCCACTCCATCGTGGGCTGCATCGATTCCAGATTCTGAATGGGGTTCCTTTTTACAAAATCGTATTCGTTCTTTGCAGAATACAAATGAAAAGTTACCAGGATCTCAATGAAAAGTATCTCAATCTTACAATGTATATTATTGCACTATCAGCCAGACAATGGAGAAGATGAAAATTCGTGTATTAATCGTCAAATAAAACGACATGTTTTTATTTATGTATTTTGACATGTGATCGAAGACGTTTAGAAAATGAGTTGGATTTTAATAAGTTGAATATCAACTCAGTAAATATGCAAAAGACGTTTCATCGTTGCTGATTTTGCTTCGAATGAAATTCGTCTCGCTTTTATCAAATTATTTCATATTAAATTTGTATCGTATGCTTCGTTATAGTTATTGATCCTAAACATATTCCTTATTTTTTCTTGTTTGATAAAAACATTACTATTATCTATTCGAAACTCATTATCAAAGAATTGAATTATTCAATAAATTTTTAATAACTTTCCTACATAGTTTAATTGTCTGGTTAACACGCAAGGTACACAAAATCTACAAACATGGGCAGTAAAAATGGTAAAAATGATAAAAAAGGAATCATCACTCAAATCAGATTATTGGTAAATGAGAAGTATGTATCACAGTATCTAACCACTCATCATCGTACTTTCTAAATCACATTCTAAAATTCTTATCTCCTTTCAACCACATTGCTTCTTCGGTACGCTATGTAATACTTTAGCATAATTAATTAAAATAAAAGCCATCACGGCTCCGACAGATGAGCCAGCTTGAGTGGCAATTCCATAATTGACTAATGCTTTTTTATGTCTTCTCCTCAGAATAGCTGCGATAGACAGTTTAATATAGGAAATCAGGCCAGCACCGCACATCCAAACAAGAATCTGAAAAATTGAGTCAGAATTATTTGAGACATCTGTCCAAAATCACTCGTAACGATTTCGTATACGTACAATAATCACAACTCCAGAATTGGTTCCAACCAGTGGAGGATATGGACTGGTTAATGCGGTAATTAGTTCGTAATTTAGACATAAAATTTCAACCAGGCAACAAAACGCTAATAGCTTAACCGATACTAATGGTATAAAATAAGCGAAATAGCTCGACAAAGGCCCAATAATCATGTTGATATTTACAGCCCAATGATACGATTCCGGACCATAGGGCAGGCAAGAATATGACATAATGCTAGGAAGAATTCCATTAGAGAAACAATTAATTATGCCTTGGATCACTAGTAACAAAACGAGTAAGAATTTTGGTATATCTGGGTCTTCGTTATCTTGATTTCTTGTCGATAAACTAACGTCACTTTGTTCTGAATTACTCGTTGGTTTCGGTTTAGCGCTGTATTTCGACATTAGATTGGAAAAATAGTTCAAGTATAAGAAGCACAGTGTGTTGAACATCATTATAACAGACATAATAACGAAAAAGAGACCAGAGCTGAATAAAGGCTCTTCCATTACTTCTTTCATGGTCACATTGCCCGCAACTGTGACATTTTTACACACAGCGTCCTTTGGTATGCTTTGTAATATTGCGAGTAAACTTGGAACGAAGCCACTCAGACCTTCGCCGATGAAAAACGATACTAAATATACTTCCGGTAATCTACCCATAAATGGTAAGAATAATACCGAACTAACACAACCAACTAGAGATAGAAAAAATGAAAATAGGAAAAAGAAGAAACTATGCTGAGAACCTAATACTGATACCGATGCAGAATAAGTAAACGAAAGACAAAATAATGACAGTGTACCAAGTACTAGGAAGAGGCATATTAGGATTGAATCTGAACAGCCTTTTTTATCTTTTAAGAAATAGTAAGCAATTGGAGCTACATTTGCAATTTGAACTAGAACCGAGAAATATGAAGGAAGAGACCAGCCTTCGGGAGTGTATTGAGTCAAAATAGGCATTTGGGTGTAAATAGCATTGACTGGTAACCAGGTAGCCATTCCGAAAGAAATACATAGTGCTGAGAGTAGGTAATTGTGCTCTCCTCGGAATATTTTCTTGTATGTGTGATTTCGTTGTAACACCATTTCACTGTTTGGTATTCCGGAGTGAAGAATTGGAGCTTCTTGTTCTTCTTTCTCCCTGTAATCAACAGAAATTGTTTTGGAATGAGTTAGGGTACAATTAAATATGAATTTTGAAGTTTTTTGAATAAAAATTTTTATTTTTAATTGAAGTTTTCAATTTGTACTTTTTTTTATTTGAATCAAGCTGATAAATAGGTAGGTGAGTAGCTAGGCTTCTCTATTCTTCGTAAACGCCTTAGGTACTCCCATTTCTTGATTGTAATGAAGAAAAAGTTATACGTACTTATAATTTCTATCAAATTATTTCACCAATCATAGAACGATACTAGAATTTCGACAAGAACTCGTAAATTGAAGTGTTTCGAGTAAGTAACAATTTGGTTGCCAAGTTCAAGTTCAGCACGATCGATAAAACAATGGATATTTTTACGACCTGTGCATTGCATATTATTGTACTTTGTTAAAACAAAATTTCACGACCTGAATATCTTCTAAAATTGATTCAACCACAAAACTGTACATTTATCGATGTTTGTGATATTGATATGTAAACATGCTTATTAAAATAATTGATGATCCAAAACCCTACTGCATACTCTTATCGATAAGATAATGAGCATACGCTTTAGCAAAACCGACATTCGTAGAATACTCTGAAATAAAATGAACGTAATTTCATCTACTTACTCCATGTTATCAGCCATTTGACCGAGAAACCGACACTAAGCAATTGTTAACATCACAACGACAGAATATTCCAAATAATTCGAATATTAGTAAAATAATAATGAAACGGGTCACCGAAATAAAACAATTACTTCACGTTCGATCATTTTTGGCTGAAAATTTTCATCATTTGCGGTCAAATTTTTCAAATTTTGTGATGTGTTTGACGAATTTTCGTTCGACCACCGAAGCAAAGAAGCGATAACTCACAGTTGTGATATTTTCGTCATATTGAACGAACATTGGTTCAGTGTTTACCTTACCAGCATTTTAAAAAGTATAATACGATGGGAAATAAAAAATTGCATTTTTTGAAAAAAATTCGGAAAATTTTGTTTTCTTTATATCACAATGCGATGCTTATCTTTCACATTTTATGTAATTATTTGATTCGATTTCTTTTTACTCCACCTTGAAGTTACCACGTGATAATTATCAATGTTTGTTTTTCACCGCGACCCTACTTTTCTGAATTTTTCTTATGCAATTACTTTTCAAGGTTGTGTCATGTTCCATTGCAAATCCTCGTGCAATAAAAAATTCGTACTCGTCGTGATTTCTATTTTATTTTGCACCTGAATGTTTACTTAATTGATCAAAATATTATTGGTATTCACTACACCTACATTATGTCTACATCTGCACGTTTAGGTAGTTATGTTTTTCAGAACGAAATATTTACGTCTAGTTAAAACGAGTCTAAACAGGTTAGGTATTGAAACTAAATGCAGCTGGCATAATGAATGCAACTTGGCATGGATACGGTTTCATTAATTATGCAGCTTTTTTAGGGATCGATGTTCACATAATATCTAGATTATTTTCATTCTTCGAAATGATTATCCTTTTGGACCTTTCAGCAACCAAAACACCAGTGGATGGAACTCCACTATTGTAATTCTGGCGCAGTAAACAAATCTGCAAACAACGCTGTACTCAGGTAACGTTCTCCTGAAGATGGAAGAATGACCACAATCGTCTTATTAGCAAATTCATCCTCTTCCAGTAATTTCAAAGCCGAAGCTACAGCAGCTCCTGAGGAAATACCAGCCAGAATACCTTCTTCTTCCATCAATCTACGTGCTGTCCGGATAGCCTCCTCATCGGTGACTTTTTCCACCCTATCGATAAGTTTTAAATCCAAATTATCAGGAATGAAACCAGCACCGATGCCTTGGATTTTATGTGGACCTGGTGTAATTTGATCACCAGCCAATGCTTGGGTAATCACTGGAGAATTGGTTGGTTCGACGGCAACGGTAAGAATATCCTTGCCCTTGGTATTCTTTATGTATCTACTGACTCCGGTTATGGTTCCACCGGTACCTACACCAGCCACAAATACATCAATAGCACCATCTGTATCTTGCCAAATTTCCGGACCGGTGGTTTGCTCGTGAATGGCTGGATTAGCCGGATTGCTAAACTGTTGTAGCAAAAGATAACGTTTCGGATCACTTGCGACGATCTCTTCAGCTTTGGCGATAGCTCCTTTCATACTTTTGGGTCCTTCAGTCAAGACTAAATTGGCTCCTAGAGCTTTTAGGAGTTTACGTCGTTCCATACTCATGGTCTCTGGCATGGTTAAGGTCAAATTATACCCTCGGGCTGCTGCTACGAAAGCCAAGGCAATACCGGTGTTACCGCTGGTAGGTTCTACTAGCTCTACTCCTGGTTTTAGGACACCACGTTTTTCCGCATCCCAGATCATATTTGCTCCTATGCGACATTTTACACTGAAGCTGGGGTTACGTGATTCCAATTTGGCTAGGATACGGCCATTGCCGATTTTTTTCAAACGGACTAACGGAGTGTGCCCGATGGTGAGAGAATTATCTTCGTAAATTTTGCTACCCATGGTTAATCCTATTAGACAAATGCAGAATGTTGATATTTTCAGGATTTGCTCATTCATTTAACAAACAAACAGAGGTGGATTTGATGAAATTGTGAATCGAAATTCCACTAAGAACTTTACCTAATTGCCGATTGTTGTTTCTCGATGATGAAGAAATCGTTAATATAGTGGGATTTGGGCGGCGTACAGATTTTGACTGCGAAATAACCGAGTACGTACCTGTGGTTCTATTCTTGCCTGTTGAACAAATATTATAATTCAATGAAAAAATCGTCGAGAATTTAAACACTATGTACTGATAGCGCTCGTTATCACTCGCCTCGCGTTGCCTCGTCTAGATACCTCGACGAATGTTCGTCAACGAACATTCGTCGAGAGTGTACTGCAGGCATAACACTTAACATTCGCACGAACACTACTGTTTACAGAAGTAGTACCTATATTGAAATGCAAATATGTGAGGGACTGTTTTAAGTAGGTTTGTTTTCAGATCACTTCATCAGATTAATGAGATCATTATCGCTTTTCCATAGCACAACTGAGCTTATTGTAAGAATATATTTCCATAATTACTTACTCAATTTAGATTAGATTGGGAGATAATGATTTTGAGTTCGTTGCGTTGACCAATCTCTTTAAAAACCCAATAAATTTATAGATTGCCATTAATGCAAGATAAAAATGTTGAACATAGATAGAATTCGAACTATCTTTTTAGGGTTTTGCTCCAAGAGCGAAACTAATCGTTAAATAGAACTCCACTTTTTCGGTTCGGGTACTGTCGGGCGCCTACACACACCGTCGTTGGACTTGGATCTTTTCGCTTTTATCCTTAGATACCGCCAACTTCGGTTATCAAAGATTCTAGTCACTTAAGTGGTCTTTAATAAGCATCTAAGTGATTTAAAGTTCAAACATAGTGCTTAAACTGCGATACATGTGGACTTTCATCCACTTTACACACCCACCTCACTTCAGCAATCGTAATTGTTATACGAAGAATATTCAAGTGCATGTCGAAGTAAGACGTTTGGTTTAAATAATAGTAATAATGTTGGTTTAAAAGTAGTAGTTCTATTCTATAATTATTACTGCAAAGTATATTTTTGTCAAAGTAGTCGCATTTTATTAAAATTCCAAATGTTATATTTCAACTTTGCAGTAATTATAAAATAGAACTACTATTAAACCAACATTATTGTTATTAAATCAAACTTACTTCGATATAAGTATTCTTCTATGACAGTTTACTCCAAGTTAGCACCATCCACCATGTTTTAAATTACAATTTAATGATTTAGATATTTAATTGTTTATTGTTTATTGAAAATAACTTGAAAAAAAAA
>FIZU01017541.1:0-21137 GCA_900064475.1 Pseudococcus longispinus | reverse complement strand
CAGCCATTAGACATATCCATGTCAAAAATTTGGACAGAATATTTGGACAAAAAAATGGACACTTTTTTAGGATTGGCCCCAGCCATTAGTCATATCCATGTCAATAAAAAACGTTGAAAAAATGAAAACATTTTTCATGATGAGGTAAGAATTATTAAAAATGCCAGTTGTCACATTTATATAAGATTTTTACTGATACTCGTATTTGATAAAAATGACTTATTTTTCGTGTAATTATATAGAAAAATTCTTCAAATTGAAGAAAAAATGGCCCAAAGTAGTAATACGGACACCCGTTCCAATTCTTCATAATCGAGTGGTGCTACAAAGCGGAGGATATTGCTAACTATATTATTTGTGATAGGAACAAGGTTTCAGGTGACTTCCATTAGTTATCAATTTTTCATCTAATTACAAAGTGAAAAAATGGTTTTTTGAGACTACGCAAATTTTCATCCTAAGATCTAAATTTGTGGAGTAGTAATATCGACCACCTTGAAAAATTCTAAATTACGATGTACTCGTAATTGGTCGAAATTTTGAATTTTTTTTGGTAAGCCATTTTATTAGCACATTTTTAAAACCACTACTATTTGTAAAATTTGAAGAACGAAAAATGTTGACCATAAATGAAAAAAAAAATGCTCCACAAAATGAAACTAGATTATTTTACAAACATTTTGAGACCTAGAAAGCCAAGTTTGAACCATTGAATGATGAGCTATGCAACAAAACAAAAAGGTGGTTCACACTCCTACTTTCTATTCTATGATTTTTTTAAGATCTGAAAATTTTATTGGGGTTGGATTGATGTTTAGTATTTTTTTTCACTGGCGGGTGATTCAAGTTTTGATTGAACATAAACTTTTTTTTTGAATTATACAAACTTTCTGTTTCTTTTGTTTTTAAATTTTATTGGACTTCGTTATTTAGAATCATTACTTTTATAAGCTTCTGTATTTTTAATGTTTCTGTTTAATTAGTTGGTTGATAATTTTCAAAGGGATGAGGGTAATAAAAAAAACAAAACAAAAGCCACCGTTGGCACCGTTATACAACAAAAAGTATACAAAAACGGCATCCATTCTACGGCACGTATAACATCTCTATTTCGACTACTCGTATTTCGCGATTAAACTCAACGAGGACCTTATCCAAATTATATTACGTAAGCCAGAAGCACCCATCTCGCGTAACTCTACAAGCAGCACTCGAAACGAAAAGCCAAAATCGAATCCGCTAATAGTGACATTTGACCAGGTAAATGGCTCGTTTGGTATAAAAACACGAACGCCGCCGAGAACAATTCGAGCCGGCCGGGCCGGGGAAACGTCGATGAAAGTTTTGTCGAATCATTAGAACTAATTAAATTACCTTAGGACGAATTAGTTTTACGGTTTACAAACACGATATGAACTTCTAACCGGAATCGGATCGGCTTTGTTTTACCGTTTTATTTTCCATTCGATTCGCACACGTGTGTATGTGTTTTCAATTTAAACGCGAGTTTATTTATCGCATCGAGCATGGCTTTTAGTTATACCAAATCAAAAGTTGCCCGTGTACGATAAAATTGGCCGAAATTAAGTTCGAATGCGTATCGTTTTGGATTTTCACCACGATGGCGTTGTTGATGGCTATGGCTGTGGCGATGGCGGCGACGACGAAGACGATTGGTGGCTGGTGCGAGGCGATAATGGCTTTTCTTACGGTAATTTCTTTTCGCGGTGATTGGAATACGTAAAATTTTCATTAATATTCTACCACCAAAGCCACCATTTGTCGCGAAACGCTATTTTTAGCCTTTCTTTCGGCAAATACCTTCTCGACTGGTAATTTGGTTTCGTAGAAGCCCGCTGTAATTCGAAATAAGCCTGATGTCATTTTCTCGCTTTTTTTTTCCATCGCAGGTTTTTTCGAATATGGTCGAAAATTGACTCGAGTTGCGGTGTAAGAAACGTCGCACTTCTGGAGTAATAAGGCTGTATCGGAAAAAACGGTTTTTTCAAATAATTTTTTTCTACATTTCAACTTTTTCCTCCAAAAAAAAGGGCAATCGCAATTGGCAGTAATACCTACGTCATTTTTCAAAAAAAATTAATCCAGAAGGTGACTTATCGGGGGGGGGGGGGCTTGGGACCAAAATTCGCTATTTTTCAACACCATCGAACGAGAAATCTACATACAGGTTTTTGAATGTACCAAGTTCGTTTCTGATGTTATTTCATCAAAAACCCAAAACTGAATCTGTCGGAAGAAGGTTCACAATCAAAATTTTGAAAAATTTTGAATTTGGTACCAAATGTGTATTTTTTTAATCTCGGGAATCCATTTCTGAAGTAACTTTGAGTCGAACAACCGAAGGGGGTCCTAGTTAAGTGAGAAAAGGAGGAGGAGCAAAAATTACAGAGTTTGAAAAGCATACGCCAGCTTGATAACTGACAATTTTCTACAATTTTGAGTCAAGCCTCCTACTCCCCTGTACTTGGTTTTGGCTTTTTTAGTAAAATGGCATCAAAAATTTGCTCTAGAGGTCAATAAATGAAAAAATATTCATGTTGATACTTTACTCGATAAAGTCGAAAATTTTTAGTTCCTGGTACACCCCCTCTCCCATCTTTTCGGTACACCTTGAGGTTTCATTCCAAAATTTCCTCGTCAGAAATAAACGTCAGAGGCCAATAATCATTACTCATCGATATCCAACTTGAAATATCTCACAATTTGTAGTCTTGTGCCCCCCTTCTTATGGTACCTAGCTACCTACCTTTTACTTTTCGTATGCACCTAGCCACCTACCAATATGTCTCATGGCTGAAGTCAGTCTAAAAAGTTTTGGTGTCACAAAAATCCATCACGAAATTCCGCAACAAAATTTTGTTGCCATGACTTTTTAAACTTTGAAACAAAGGCTCTGGTGTTTTAAGAGGGTCAATTGGCCTCTGATTGAATTTCAATTTTTTTTCAGGGTTTCCAATTTCTTATGGTGAAATGATTTTAGAGCTTATGCGAAATCCTTTACCTCACCTTTCGAGGGCTGGACCCCCAAATAGTGATTTTTAGCTAAAAAATTCTATCTCAGCGAATTTCTGATCGATTTCTATCAAACTTGATATGTGAGTACAGGTACTCAAGGGGAACGTTGTGAAATTTTTTCAGATTTTTCAACCCCTAAAATGACCTTGAAATCAACTTTGAAAATTTCGAATCTCCACAGGGGGCACAATTTTAGTGCAGACACGAAAAAAAAATTGTTTTCTTATTTTTCAGACAATTTTGCGCGACTCAGAATTTTTTCGAATTTTTGCCAGGGGAGGGGGGGGGGGGTCATACTTGAATCTTCAATACACTATTTTTTATTCCGTTTTCCTCCCTTAACTAGCTCATTTCTGATCGAAAATTTTTTTTCTTGCAATATCATCAATGATACTAAAATGCACCATCAACCTGCGTTTAGATCAAATTCGTTCATTTTTTCCTTTTTTTCCATTTTCTTTGAAAATACCCTAATGACGCCACTTTGGGAACTTACAACCTCCTCTGAGATAAGCTAGGGGTCTAAAAATCATGTCTGGACTGGTTTCAAGTCGAGATCCATCAAATATTTCAATTTCAACGAAATCTAGGAACTTCAATTTTTGTATGCTCTTTTTCACGAGTTGAGTTGGTATTTTTTGATTTTAAAAATTTTGAGTGAAATAAGTTGAAAAAAATTGAAGATTTTCGATTTTGTTGAAGTTACAATATTTGATGAATATCGACTTGAAACAAGTCCAGACATGATTTTTAGACCCCTAACTCTCCCTCTCCCCTTGCAAAAATTCAAAAAGTTTTGAGTCGTGCAAAATGATCTGAAAAATAAGAAAGCTTTTTTTTCTTGCCGCACCAAATTGTGCTCCCTGTAGCGATTTGAAGTTTTCAAAGTCGATTTCAAGGTCATTGTATGGGTCGGAAAAATCTGAAAAAATTTCACAATATTCCCCTTCAGTACATGTACCCACATACTAAGTTTGATGAAAATCGATCAGAAACTCGCTGAGATCACATTTTTTAGCTTAAAATCACTTGGGGGGGGGGTCTCAGCCCTCAGGAGGTGTGGTAAAGGATTCCGCATAAGCTCTAAAATCATATTTTACCATAACAAATCGGGAGCCCTGAAAAAAATTTTGGAATTCGACCAGAGGCCGATTGACCCCCATACTACACAGAGCCTTTTAATAAAATGATGATAAAATTCAAGATTTTGAATTTTTTGGGCTTGGAAAAATTTATAAAATTCAACTTTGAGATATTTTGTCAAGCAAGATGACATTTTGTTTGATTAAAATTCTATAATGATGACATTTCACACTCTTTTCATCCAATTTTTTGATATTTTGTTTCAAATACCTACTAAATAAATCTTTGAAATATTTAACGAAATTTTTCTACCCCTAATGACTTTTTGGACGGGAAAATTATTTATAGTTTCAAATGACTTTTTAGACTTGGAAAACTTTTTTTTAAATCAACTGTTTGGTTTTGAAGAAAATTTCAGAGATTCTGTATCGTGAACATTTGGATGTCACCAAAATCCATCAAAACATTCATTTACCCACTCTACGTTGGCCAAAATTCGAAAAATTGAATTTTTGGATTGAAATTTTATAGTTCAGCCCATTCCCTGTACCATAATATTTTCTAGGATTGAAAAAATATTACCGCGACGTCGGAGCAAATAACCAACTATTCTTTACATTTTAAACCCATCTCATTGGCGCTGGCGTTGGCGTAATTTTGTATAGCCCAGTTCATGTCGTTGCGAAGAACTTGGACGCGACGTACAATGGAATGAAATTTTTACAACTTTTTGTAACTAACATCGCAAGACTGGCAAACTCGAACGAATCCCGTACACGCGGAAACGTTGGCCAGCAAAAAATACATACATATCTGGATACTTTCGTACAAACAAACGTATACTCGTATACGAGAATTTAAACTTTTTAAATGGCTCTCGACGATGATGTTTGTTTTAACAGACGCCAAAAATGTACAACAAAAGGAACGCGTTTTTACGTTATCGAACGATGGCGCAGAATTGAAAAAATAAATAAAACTGAAAAATAACTCGCCCATTAAACCGTATAGTACGTACTTACGCCGAGTAAACAGTACACGGGCCATGGCGCGGACGAAAGAAAATATAAATGAAAAATTCATATAAAACAGCAAATATACTATTATTGTTTACCGATGTAAAATGACCTTGTTTTTCCTCACCCTGTACTATCCTCGGTCGTCATCCAGGGTGGAAATTTTTTCTTGTAATAATCTGCATACCATTACGTCTTATTTGTAATCCCATTCCTCGTCGTGTCCTATTTTCGTATCGTGCAGACTGCAGAGATTGTCGAGAAAATTGAAGTTTGCTCGGAAACAATTTATATTTGCGAAATTCTCCTCGAGCGTCGTTAATTTCTCGCGAGGATTTTGAAAAAAAAATAACGCGAAAACATTTAGCGTCGCGAGACGCGAATTATGGAAAATTTTTCGACGTTTATTGGCGCGAAAGCATGGGGAAGGTAGCTTTTTTATGGGTGTTTTGTCGAAAGTACCGAGATGAAATGTAGCGGAATATGAGCTTTAGATGGGGTTTGATTCGTGTTGTACTCTGTCATTTTTTAATCCGAAGAGACCTGCGAAATAGAATTGGTAGCATTTTTGATGATATTTAGCGTTTGAACTCGAGTATCAGAACCATTAAGATTACCCGAGAGTCGAAAAAAACTCTTCAAAGTGAAGCTTTTTGGGATTTTGAAAATGTTGTATTGGAATTTAGGTCAATGTCCGCCTCACAGGGATTTTTTCCAAAAAGTTGTAAAAGTTGATCAAAAGTTTATATAAATCATTTAAAATGCTAAAAAAGTTGTGAAAACAGCGTAAAAACGTGTATCAAAGCTCAAAGTTTCATAAAAACATTGCAAATGATGAAAAATTTGGGTAAAAGTCGTAAAAATTGTCCAAAAAGTTGTAAAGTTTATCAAAATTTCATAAAAATCATTGCAAATGTTGAAAATTTTGTGAAAAAGTCGTGAATAATGTGTAAAATAGTGTACAAAAGTTCGAAATTTCATCAAAAGTTACTGAAAATGTTGCAGAAATTGTGTAAAAGTCGTGAAAATTATCCAAAATGTTGGAAAAGTTGATCAAAACTTTATAAAAATTATTGAAAATGTTGAAGAATTTGTATAAAAGTTGTGAAAATGGCGCAAAACGGTGTAAAAAAGTTAGTACTTTCAAATTCCTGCAGACATCATGAAATTGTAAGAAAATTTTTGATTTATACGTGAAAATTCGTACAGTAAATCTGTACTCAAGTCACTTCTACCTTTGAATAAATAAGCAGAAACCCGTGGTGACCCCAGTTCTTGAAACTGAAAAAATAGTAATTTTTGGAAAGAGGGGCCTATCCTGAATTAACGTGGAAATACTTGGCACAGTTTTGAAAAATTTATATGATCTTTTATTTATTTTTCACGAGTTTGAGCTTTGAAATACATTACCTTAGACTTGTCAGATTTTTCAAAATTCCTGTTCAATTTTTCTTGGATTCAACATACAATACACTTTCAACATTACATTTCTGCAAAAATCTCATTAAAAAAAATGGATAAAGTGCTCTATATAAAAACGCTCCTTAATTGGGAAAGTTGTGCTTGTATTTGAAAAACTTTCACATTTCTGTCTGCCAATAATAACTTTTAAATTCGTTTTTTTTTTTTACTTCTAAACTCAAATTATTCTATTCAGCTGTAAAACTAATACTTGAGAACAAAGTAATTTCCAGAAAGGACTACGACACGTGTAGGTTTTTTGATTAATTATACTTTTCGTAATTGAAGTATTTGATCGGGTTAGTCAGTTCGAAAACACAACCGACTGCCTAATCCTAAATGGTAAAATTAAATAAACATCAATCAACGATGTTATTAATCAAAAACAATATGTCGTGCTGTAGCTAAAGCTTTGAAAAAAATAATATTAAAATTTATTTTCCAATTATCATAAATAAAGTAGGCAAATCGATTCGAAGACACTACTCGAGTAAATATTAAAAGATTATTATGTAAAAGTAAAAATATCAAATTTTCTCGTAAGCACTGCGATATAAAGTCAACAAAATCTAATAACGCAAAAAAAAAAAAGGAATAAGTAGGAGAAAAAACACGTAAAAATTGAAATCTCCGCGTAAGCATAGTACGAACCGTAATAAAATGATACGTCTTCTCACTTTACTAAATTATAAAACTAGGAATGAAATTTACCAAGGTATCGCACCGACAAACCGTTATTATTCTCGGCGGGAAAAAATTTCTCAATTTTGCGCCTTGCAATTCGCGAAATTACTTCCGTCGAAGGCTTATTGATTAAAAAGCACAACCTAGTTCAATTTTCTCAAGTGGTTACACGAAAAGTATTAAAATTATATATAAGAAACCCGTCGCGTCGTCTAACAATAGACTTTACCCCGGATAATCGTTCAAGTTTCAATTTACTAATGAATGGATGTACAGTCTACTATTGTTAGCTCTCCAGTGCGGTGATATATTGTAAAAATACTTCGCTGTTGTGGTTCTACGCTACACATTCGCTAGATAACCTCCGTATGTGTGTTGAGAATGGGATACTGTACGATTTACAATACCCAAGTACTTATTTTCGGCTTGCAATTCCAGAAGGAGTTGAGTTTGAAAGTTTGTCGATTTATTGCGCCAAATTCTAAACATTTTTTTCTCCTTTATTTACTCTTTTTTTTTTTTTCGTTGCTCGCGAGATACGCAGGTTCAAATACCTACTACGATGGAGATATTTGTGCGTTGAAGAGGTAGGAAAAAAACACATTTTTGACCAACTGTTGCCGGCTAAAGGATTTGCAAGGCTATTGTGTTTAGTATAGATGGGACTATAAGATGGATTTTTTTTTATTCGGCGTAGAATGAGAAGTGGTTGCGAGAAAGGCGTGGTATTACTTGGTTGTTTAATTGAATGGACTTGATTATTCCTGAATATTCTTTTTGTTTTGAAAACACGATATAAATAACTATTGTAATACATCCGAACAAGTGATCCTTTTCATAAAAATACCATTCATTCTACCCCTCGCAGATTTCCAACTTCGACAACAATAGACTGCTAGGTGTTCATTTATTAAACATCAAGTAACCTAAATCTAGGACCATTGTGAGACAAATATTTACTCTGATTTAATTTAGGTCAAATTGTGTTTCCAAATTTATTCCTACGTAAAGTTACCTTGGGAATTTTTTAAAACCAAATTGAAGATAATAATAATATCGTGGAGTAAGTACGAATTAAAGTCAGATCCGATGTAATGAGATGATAATTTGCATGCGTAATTTTTAAAGCCAAGCGTAAAGAGAATTTTAAAAAACGTCATTACCCAAATACACGTAGGTATTCGGTAACCTTTTGGGAGACACAAAGCCGGTATAAGCGAGGAATAAAAATTACGTAGGTAGCTAGGTAACTGTGCATAAAGCTGCGAGATATGAAAGTAAATTGGCCATTGGTTAACTTTAAACGGTCTACGACGATACGTAGTTGCATAGTTTGGTCGGACACATCCCATATAATCCGAACTAAAAACCCGATTAGCGAGTCCGCGAAAATAAAAGATCTTTTCAAACATTTCCGAGTGAAATTCCGTTTTCCTCAGATTATTCTGCTTAGAATAAAGGATCAGGCAGGTCAAATGGAGTGTCCTAACCTATGACCTGAATTCATACGACACCATTTTTCCATTTCTCAACTGCCGGCGAAAAAATGTGTCGAATGGGTTTTTTATATCGGTCTTTTTCACATTTTTCAGCCTGCTTCTCTTTTGAATCGTTATCGCGAACGAGTCGGGTTTTAAAATTTTATATGTTGGTGATTCTGTAGGCACCTATACGGATATTTTTTTGATCTACGTTTGTGTTTGGCTTGTATTTAACGTAATTGATAAATGTCTGAAGTGCGAGATACGTGTAATGGTTTGTACGAAACGAAGACGAAACCAAAAAAAATGTTCAAACAATTTACTCGTCATTAAACAGAGATTTTGCCGGTTAAAATGAAGCAATGGAAGAAAGAAAGTACTATTAACTCGTTTCTTTCTTTGATTCTGCGAATACGCCAACATCTCAAACAAAGCTTCATCTCTTTAGTTTGCTTCTGTGTTAATCCAAATTATATCCTTTAAAATTGCTGCAGTTTCGCCGAATCTTTTTTTCATATTATATGAAATTACAACAACATTTTTCTCGACTTTTATTTTCTTTTACTCGGGTTCTTTTTGTATTCTGTGGCGCGAATGGCAAAAACCGTTGGTATATCTCTTAATCTTTGACTTCAAAATAGACAGTCATTACTGTGGTTAACTAAGAAAGTATTTTGGCACGGAATGATATGCTTTTTAATGACGATCAAACCAAAATGCTGTTGAGAAGCCAAATTTTCACCGGGGTTTGAATGAATTGAGATACCTTGAAGGAAGGAAACATAGGTAGGTAGATAAACTTTTTTTTGTGTGTGTCTTCATTTGTACAATAATGTCAAAATCTCAGTCTATTTAGGTTTTGACTGAAAATATACATTCAGTGTATTCCACTTGCTATGATGTAATCAATTAGTCTTTTTTCCCTAATGCCTGAAAATGTTTAGTCAATGTGATTACCAACTATAAATGAGTCATTTTCCATATTGACTGAAAATTTTCAGTTAGTATGCTAATTGACTAACGTGGAATTAGGCATTTTTCAAATTGACTGGAAAATTTCAGTCAATATACATATTGACTGGGAATATTTCAGTCAATATACATATTGACTAGGAATATTTCAGTCACTACACATAACGTCTAATCATCACTTTGTTTGAAATGTTGTGGAAAATTCACGCAATTACATACGTTAAATAAACTTAACACCAGACTGCATTATAATATTTGACTTTTAGCTTTAAAGTTTTGGTACATCTTTGCTTGTAATGAAGCAACTTTGAAAACATGTCTCGTGTTGTAGCCAATTTCAGATGATTTATGAAGTGAAAATGAGACTGTTTAGGTAGGTGTATCAGTAATAGTAAGACAACTTACAAGCCTCATATCTTTAATAAACCAGTAGCGTAGTTTATTTATAGGGCAGGAAATAGGTACTGTTGAGTTACAACACATTACATATACAAAAAGACAGTACAGGTTGTACAGATAAAGAGAAAAAATGTTACTCGGATGCAAGTTTGTTCGTAATAACACTTTCAACTTTTGCTACGTACTCGTACCAACGTGTTACATGCAAAATGGTATTAAAAAAGTTGTTGTGTTGTAATTTTAACAAGTTGATATGTGTGCTGCAGGAAAATATACACGTATGCATAAAAAATACGTTATTTACATGTCAGTGGCTTCGTACGATACCCTCGGGTATACATTTCATTTAATTTCGACCAAGTTGTCTCAAAGGTTTAAATTTTTTAAATCGCTAGAATATTTTGAATATTTAATTGTTCGTTATTGGTCCCAGAACGGGTTATTGTGCCGCCATCTGCCTAAAGAGTTGGAAAAGGTAATCGAAAAGTTTCCAGTTTTGTAGGTACGTGAATTTTTAGCATGGGAAAAAAAGCCAGTTGAATGAGTAATACGAAACATTTACGGAGGAAAAAGTTAGTAAAGATGAAAATCCGGCCAATTACCGAAATACATAAAGAATTTGCAGACTGGAAACATTTGTGAAAAGTGATTGAAACAAGGTGAAATTGATTTTCCAACGCGAATTTTTTTTGTGAAATTTTTTTTACAAATAAGGTCGATATGTTACCTCGGATTTGGATGAGAACAAAATCAGTTATTTGAATTTTTGATAAGGTATGGGGTGGGCTTCTCTTAGTATTATAACAACTTTGAAGTTATACCAAAGGCGAATGAGGTGGCATTAGAGATTTCTAGTTTGCGACGTTGTATTCCTTAGAGTTTTCTGAGTCGAAAATCGTTTCGTTAGAAATTTTTTCAACGGGGGGGGGGGTGAAGCAAAAACTGAAAGTTGCCGAAAAAGTTTGAAAAATTTATTTTGGCAAAATTCTCAGAAAATCGCTCGGAGATTCGAAGCCTTTTTAATTCTATTTCTGGGTCTGTGCTGATCTCAAAATTAAAAGAGGATCTCATGAGGTGTGAGTTGGGCTGAAATTCAAATTGTTTCAATTTCAAAATTAAAATTTTTTCTACTTTTATTAAATATAAAACATAATAAAGGAATTTTAAGACGATTTTCGATTTGAACTGAAAATTCGCACGAGAAAATCAGCTTTCAAGATTAACCAATGTTTTTTGAAAAATGGCAATTCCTGTGCCAAAAAAAGTAAGGGTGAGAATTCTTCATCCCACTACACTCTAAAAATTCATGGCAAGCGAAGGACGAAAATTTCTCACCCTTATTTTGATCACAACACAATAATAAAATATGAAAATTTTGAGAGAATGATTGCTAAATGAGCATTTTTCCTCAGAAATATTCACTAAATAATATAAGCAGTAAGGTTTGACCACATTTTACCCATTCCTTCAAATACAACGTTACATAATTTTTCCAAAAATCATTGTTGAAAGCCTGAAATACTTGAAAAGCAGGTTTCCAATGCGAATTTTCACTGCAAAATCAAAAAATTGATAGGGGATGAAATTAAAATTTTTGCACTACATTCCTTTCTTTTTCAAAGTTGAGTAGTTGATTGCAATTTTTTTTCAATTTTTAGCAAAATCTCACAAAGGAAAATAAAAGTAGATAATTTTAATTTGATCCTATTTTCTTTGGTGAATACTGAATATACCCTCGTGCAATAACTTTCCTTCTGTCTGCATGATGGTTTTAACCGGGGTTAGGGGAGGGGGGTCTGCCAGACCCTCCTATATTTCGAAAAATGTCAAAAATTTGAAAAAATTGTGTAAATTTGACAAAAGTTGGGAAAATGTTGGCAAAATTTGAGAAAAGTTGACGAACTTTTCAAAATCAGAAAAATGGTAGAAATACTTATCTGAATTGTTTGCCCTCGCTTCGCAAGGACTCATACGGATGAATTTACTTTTTTGAACGAAATAAGGGATTAGTATTAAAATTTCACATTACATCAGTTTTTTTCTTGTCACCATCCCTCCTTGAATAACTGACCCCATTTTAATTACATTGCCACTGTATTCGAAAAAATGGAGATATCATTAATGGTTAACTGAATATTGGTGTAATTATAAAATTCTTTGAAAAGAATGGGGCATCAATTCTCATGAAAATTTCAAGAAGCACCACAGATTGCGGACCCCCTCTCCCTCACTGAAATTGAATGTACAATAACCGAACAGCTGTTGGTTCAAATTGTACAACTTTGAGTTTGTCGGTATTTTGGATTTTTTGTTGAAAATTTCTGTTTTTGAAATTCTAAATGTTATTGATCTCCCATAATAAAAGTTGGAAAAACCATATTGTAAAATTAACAAATTTGAAATCTCAGACCTCCCCCCCCCCCCTCCTCCCAATTCCAACTAAATCCATCACAGGCGCGATGCAATGGAAATTTGCCAAGTTCATCCATCTGATCTCTCCTGGCCACGTGTTCTTTATCATCTCACTGCGTCGGGTGAGGTATTTCGCAGGCAAAAATTGTAATTCGAATCAATTTATTATTGCAAATTCACACGCCTATCCATTTTCTCAAATGAAGCGAAAAAAACTTATCCATCAGACGAAACTTTCTTATCACTCATTTCACGTTCGGTTGATTTTCCTGTGCTGAGAAAATTGTCACAAGTCAAGTTATCGATTACAGCGAAACGCAGCTTTAATTATCTGCCAAGAAAGTCGCGCTGCTTCGTCTTGGCGTAACACTCGAATAAATTCAAACTATACTGGTTTTAGTTCTAAGTAAGCAACGACTCGGTAAATCAGTTCCGTTTGCATCGAGTTGAAAATTTAATCAAATGAATAATTAATTTCTTTAGATATAGACATCGCATCTTGACTGTTATTCAACGATTTTGTTTAAGCCTTTAAACCATAAAATACTAAACATCGCTTAGTCGTGTAATTAATTATATCGTTAGAGTAGTTCTCTCTATACGTATACATAATAATACTCGTATATGCATTGTACGTATAAGTATATGTATAGCATTTTATACTTGGTAAATTCGCATTCGTAAAGCGAATTTTACTTCATCGATTGGTATAATAAAGTTTTAGCGAGACGACGCGATGGTTATATGAATTTTTAAAACGCTTTTAGAAAGTTGAACGAGTTGTATGTTGTTTGATTGGATTCGTCGTTGGTAATTGCTTTTTTTTTCTATTTTGAAATGTGTAGAAATAAAGGATAGGAGTGAACGAGTTTCAAGTGTGCGAGTATGTTTCGAGCCTCTTGAAACGTATAAGTATTTCATTGTAGATCAACAAGTGTATCTACGTATAAGTTATATACATAAAGAATTACATCGTATAAAATTTTACAGTCATTTTAATATATAAACGGGTGCAGAAAAAGCACCAGAGAGAGAGAGAGAAAAAAAGGGATAGGCGAGAATGATAAAAAGCGAGGAAAGTTGTATCGTTACGGAGAGGAAAGTTTTTCGGGAAAAACGAACGAAATTACGTCGTATAATTAACCATTAATCGTTTACTCGGCCTGTCATTTGAGCTTTTTTGGCCTTCGGCCAAAGATTGGCGGTTCGATATCTGCGCCGAAAATGTTAAATATACGCGAGAACACGAGTGTCGTCGGTGCCGGGACCGATTACAGGGCTACTTGGAAAGCGATTCGGGGCTGATTATGTAGTCGTAAAACGTGTACACAGAAATTAAAAATTTTCTAGGGGTGCACGTTATAGAAATGGTCGTTACTGTATTTTACGAAAATTAAACGATGATGATAAAAATGGTCGGAAAGTTTGGGGTACGACACCGGAGCACTTTGCTGTGTTGAGAAGACGCTCAATAGCGTTGATTTGGCCGGTCACGATACGAGATATGAATAAAAATCGAGCGTAGTTTGTAGGGAAAACGACTTTTTTCATCTCTGTGCTCGACGGTTCTTCTCGATGCGTATTGTCGTGAGTTATTTTTCATTTGTAACCGACCAAGAATAGTAAAAAAGTAGGAATTGTACCCTTCTCGAATAAATATTTATCTAGCGAAGTGCTCGTTCGTCGGTTGGATCGTTGGAAATACTCAGCCACGTATATGTGACATTTCTTTAAAAGTCACTTTTCAAGGTGATTGCGAGTCGAGTGTGCGAAGGTGTAGAGAACGAGATTTTTCACAGGAGTGTTGTGCTTGTGACCTGCGAAATCATTATTTGGATTTGAATGTACATTAGGATGGTGTGGGAAAAAAACATAGATCAGATTTTAACCAAATCCAAGGGGGTGATTTATTTTGAGTTGGAGATGCGCCATAGAAAACTTTAGACCACTAGCTCAAAAGGGGACGGAGCTGGGAGTGCTCAAAGCAGGATCAGTTTTGAAAAAACCTGGTTTTTTGCCATTTTTGGGTAGTATCATCCACCTGGTACCTTGGTCATCCCTTCTACACCTCTCTAGGCCATTGACCTCGAAATTGGATACCACCTATATTGTTCTCTACCAGGGAATTGAAAAGTTGCAGATTGCTGAAAAATCTAGATTTTTGAGTTACAAAAAAATGAATCCCTCTGATTAGTACCAAAACCGGACCTAAATGACTCCTATTGTTGCAGAATAATTATTTCGGTGAAAAAAATGGAAACTTTTTCATTGCAATCTTGCCAACTTCCGATTTTTATAAGAAATCAAAATTTTGTCAATTTTTCATGGTAAAAACAGGGTGTCTACACTCTACAGGTCATAAACATCCGGTCATGGAAAAGTCATAGATTTTAAAACGGGTTCATGGAAGTCATGGAAAAGTCCTGTATTATGTAAAAAATTGCGAGGTCATAAAAAAGTCATGCATTTCACTGTTGAAGTCATGGATTTCCGAAATTTCTCTTCTCTTATCAAATTTGACTTTGCTAAAAAAAATCTTCTGAAAGATTTCGCTTTTGAATGCCTTTTTCTGCAAAACTTTTGCCCTTGTTAAACTTAAACTCAATACATTTATTTATTACGAGTAGGTATAATAAAATAATGGTTTTTTGTTTTTTTTTTGTTTTCAATTTCGACATGAAAATTGCATTTTTTTTTTTTTTTGCCAAAACTGGCCACCCGACGAATCTGTAGCGTACTTAGAAGAGTCATTTCATGTCGACCTTAAGTCTCCGATTTTGCTCAAAACTTTTTTACCAGTTCGATATGCCACACAACTTTTTTGATTTTGTTGATTTTTTTTAAAATTTGGAAGCTCATGGAGTTCTTGGGGAGGGTTCTATCAAAAAAGTAAAATGATATTCGGACTCATCGCTATAAAAAATATGACAAACAATATGCCGCACAACTTTTTTGATTTTCTTGATTTTTTTCAAAATTTGGGGCTTCTGGGGAGCTTGGGGAAGGTCCTATCGAAAAAGTAAGACGATATTCGGACTCAGCGCTATCGAAAATCTAACAAACGATATGCTACGTGTTTTTTTGTTTTTTTTTAAATTTTGGGGTGAAGTGCCTCTCAGGGGTTCTAAGACCCCACAACAAAAAAGCATTTTTTCAATGTAGCGCAAAAATGTCTCTTCGCAGGAATTTTAGTAGATTTTTAAATTATAGCCCTGAGATTGTGTAAGCTCTTGAAAGTTGAGCTTTTCTGAAAAAAGTTCAACTTTCAATTTTTGAAACTTTCTTGTACGCTTTTCAATCTCCTTTAGATGCTCTTTAAAGCCTCGTTTACCGATTTTCGCCATCTATCACCAATCTTGAAATATGCGGCGCCAAAGTTAGGTATTGTAACAAAAAATCTCCAAATTCGAAAAACAAAAAAACTCCATCAAAAACCCCCCGGGGGGTCGGGGGCAAAACAACGGTGGTTACCTTACTTTTGGATCAAGGGAAACTGGTAAAAAAAAATTTGAGCGAAATCGGAAGACCCAAGGTCAAAACGCATGGAATGACCCAGGAGGATTTAATGGATCTGAACCCTTTTCTGATGCCTGAAATATTGGAAAAATAATAATTTTTCACTTTTGAATGTTTTTTTTTCCGAAAATTTTCGTCCTCGCTTTGCAAGGGTTCACTAAATTTACTTATTTCAATAAGATTATTAATATTTTTCAAGATAGAATAAATTTTTTCACATTAACCCCCTCCCCCATGAATATTTGGCTACCTTATTGTTATGAATTTTTTTTTTTGGTCGATTCAACTTGCCGTGTTCAAAGTGTTTGAGTGTGAAATTTTCAGTAAGTGTAGTTGGCATTTTTAGTTGATCGATAAATAAAATTGAATTCAAGTTATTTTTGAGGATGTGGTGCTGGTGTTCTGAAAATTTTGGGAAGGATGGTGGAGAGAGGTAATGAAACAGCAGTTCTTTCTGACAAAAAAATGTTATTGTAAACATATCATGAACGAAAAAAGCATGACGAAATTTTAGTTTCACAGTTTGGTACACATTCGAATAAACCGTTGACATAAAGTTCAGCGCTTGAAAATTCCACTTTTTGGGATGGATGGTAGGAGGGAGGGAAGAGTGATCAGGGTTAAAATTTATACAGACGAATTTTTTGAAAAATATGTACAAAATAAGAAAAAAGATTTTTTTCATATTTGGTAAAGTTTCAAAAATTTTCTAGAAAAAAATGAGGATGTTACTCTGAACGAAAAAATAGAAAAAAATTGGGAGATGGCAGCATATGAGTAATATATAAAAAAAGTCATGGATTTCCAAAAAAAAAATCAGGCAAGTATCAAAAGTTGGCAAAACTGCAATGACAATTTTTCTATTATTTTCAACGATCAACGAAATAATTTCACACTTTTGGTACCAAGCGGAGGTTTATTTCACGTCTTTGTAAATCAATGATCTCGATTTTTCAGCAGTCTGCAACTTTTCAACCCTCTGATAGGGTAGAAAAAGTGATATCCAATTTGGAGTTCAATGGCCTAGGGAGATGTATAAACTCAAATTTCAACCTTTTAGGGGTGTGCCAGAGATGCCAGCAGGTGACACTACCCAAAAGTGGCAAAATACTGTTCTTTTTTCAAAAGTGACCCCACTTTGAGGGGCCCTACCTCGGCCACCATTTGAGCTAAGAGGTTAAAAAAGTTTCGGGTGGGCAGGTCAACTTAAAATGAACCACCACCTTGAATTTGGTCAAAATCCGAGTCATGTTTTCTTTTTCATTCCACCCTAATGTACGTAGGTTGGAATTAATGTGCAAAAGAATTCGGCGCAGATTCGTATTCATCGGTGTGTGTATTATTACAAACATTTTAGTATACGATTCGATGAATTCATAATGCGTTGGTACGCGTGTAAATATATGGAAAACGCACGTGTATTACGGTTCATCATGGAGAAGACCTTTAAGGACTTCCACGTGCCTGCTTGGTAAACATTTTAATATCCGAAGGAATTTTTTCGCTTATTATAATAAAAACAGCGAGGCCTGCTGAAATAACGACGAAAAGTATTCGGGCGAAATTAAAAACTCGTATCGCGTTCGTTTGCTGTGGCCGTGGCTGCGGCATCATCTCATCTTATATAGCTGCTGCCTCGATGGCGTATAAACGAACCACAAAGAAAAGAAAGAAAAAACATCTCGTTAAAGAGGGAAAATAAAAATTTCCATATAGTATTAAATTTTCATCCGAGGTGGATTCGATTAAGACGCCGTATAAATCTTTCAGCCGCCAGTTCAGCGCACAGGCAAGGCATCGGCATACAAGCTAATGAATTTCAAATAAAGCGACGAGTAGTTTTTCAAAAATTAAACACCAGCTGGATACGGTGTTTACAAGCTGGATTTCGTAATGTGCATAGAATTGTAAATTCGCCATCATATACAATTCGGTTTCCATTAAAGTTTAAAAATTCCCAAGACGGTAACAATATCTTTTAACTCTGTGTATTCTTCGCGAGACTCTTTTACATTTTCTCGTTCGAACGTGTATGTAAGAAGAAAGGGGGGGAGGCATTTCGCAAAGTAAAAATATATGTGCATATAAAAGTTTAAATATCGATACAAGAAATCAGCATTTTATTGTTTTTATAGTACGGCGAGAAGCCGTCGCGATCATTTGGCTCGAAATGACATCGAACTAAAACGAACATAAATTCGGAATTTTCGTCTACGTCAGCACGTTAGTTGGTTGCCGGCGCTCTCCGCAAAACGTACATTTTTAAATTCAACGCGAAAGAATTTCAAATGCCAGCTAAGATAAATTGACGATGCGTTAAAAGGCGTACAAAAAATATACCGAGGGAGAAGAGGTGTAAAAAAAAAAGAAAGAAACCGAAATGAAAAAGAAAATTAAATGCCGACCCTGAATCTCGCACTCGGAACGGTACCGTTACGAAAAGCTTGTTATGGTAAATTGATTCCTCAACTGATTTTATTCTCGTTGCAAGGTTTTTCTGTGTCCCTATATATTTATACGCGAAATTACCTAAAGTGCTGGTGATTTAACGCAGTCGTTATTTCATGTTGGTAATGTAATTGATACGTGTGATTCGTCCGGTTTAATTACCTCGGCGTTTTTACAAACGTGAAATGGGTTAGGGTCGTGAGAGTGTGGAAGGCAAGGTATTTGGATGAATTGGTGTTTTGTAATATTTGAGGGTTGTGTTGAAAGGGAAAAATCCATTGTTTTTTTCTTGTCGTAAAATAGGTATCTGAAAAGATTTTGTAAAATGTTTTCAAAGGTTGGATTATAAAATTATTCAAATTTGGAAATTTGTGGTAAAATAGTTGGACCATTTTTATAATTGGTTTAAATTCAAGATTGCTGCAGAAATATCACTTTTTTACATCTTCCCTATCACTAATTTGATCTTGGATTGCAGGAGTAGGTACAATTTTTCCTAAGCAGAGCAGGGTGTCTAACAGGTAGTTGAAGTAGTGATTCTAAAAATGGGCTGTAAAAGTAAAATAACAGTAGTGAATTGTATCAAAATTTCATTTTAAAAAAGTGGGAAACTTGAAAATCACAATGTTTTGTGTATATAGTCTTTTGAAAATTTTGTGAACAGTGGTGAAAAAAGGTGGTAGAAAAGTAGCGATTTTTGAAGAAAAAAAATTGTTAGACATCTTATAAGATTTCAAATAGAATGAATTGTATTCATTATTTGAAGCTATGCATAGCGACTAAAATATTCCCAGTCAGTTAGCATACTTAATTTCTTTAACCTCTGTCAGTCAATATGAAAGAATGGCTACACATTTTCTGTTTTCAGTTCAGTCATTTCCCTCGTGATTTCAGAGGAAGTGAGTTGGATCATAATTAGTCGTTATGCATATTGACTAAAATAGTTCTGATCATAATTAGTCGTTATGCATATTGACTGAAATAGTTCTGTCAGTCAATATTAAAAATGACTTATGTGTTCTTTGCTTTCAAGTTTCATTTCAATTTTTTGTCGGATTTTCATTGAAATGGCCTAAATTTATAATCAGGCATTATGCATAATGACTAAAATATTCCTAGTTAATAAGTATAATGACTAAAATTTGGCAGTCAATATGAAAGAATGACTGACACATTTTCTGTTAGTCGTTATGCGTGTTGACTGGAATATTCGTATCAGTCAATATTAAAAATGACTGATGTGTTCTTTGCTTTCAAGTTTCATTTCAATTTTTTGTACGATTTCTAATGAAACGACCTGAATTTATAATCAGGCATTATGCATAATGACTGAAATATTCCTAGTAAATAAGTATAATGACTGAAATTTGTCAGTCAATATGAAAGAATGACTGACAGATTCTTGTTTTTATTCTGCTAGTACTTATCTAACAAAATCAGGAGCCAGCTCCCCCCCCCCCCCCTATTTAAGTTTCCCCGCCCCCCCCCCTATTTAAAAGTTTCTGGTTTCAGGGATTCTAGGCTGAGTCGGAAAAAAAAAAATGTTGTCAAAAACTCATGTAAAAACCCACCAAAGCCACTATTTTGTCGACTCTCAACCCAAGTTGTACCTATTTGAACCTATAAAAAATGAGGAAATTTCATTTTTTAAAGCCTTTTTTGCGAAAAATTTTCGCCTTTGCTTCACTCGGGCTCCATAACATTCCTTATTCTGACACAATAACGGATAATTTTTGAAAATTTTTTATGAAATTACATTTTTCTCACCAACTCATGCCACGTGACGACTAAAATTTTGGATGTAAAAATGATAAAATTTAAACTCTTGCTGTTTTTTTCACTGAAAATTTGTCCTGAGGCTTAATATTTGTAAGTTTCTTTCTTTTGGCGAAATAGTTTATGGATATTTAAAATTTTTCTCGTAAAATCTTCACTTGATCTCTGAAATATTGGACCTAAAAAAGATGATATTTAAATTTTTGAATGATTTTTTTTGTTTTGCTCGAGCTCAATGAATTTCTTTACTTTAAAAAATTGTTGATTGATAATAATTCGCAAAAAAATTACTTTTCTTCGCAGGAGCCCCCCCTCCCCCCCATTGAACGATCGACTGGCTACATTGATTGTACCCTGGAGAAAAGTAATAAATGAGCTTTTTCTTGCTCATCGATTATTTTGAGTCGTTCAGTTGGATAATTTTGCAAAAATGAGTCTGAAGTTTCGAGGTTTTGCTTTCAAATATTTCGACTTCGCGTTTTTCAAGTTCAAAATTGAAGGAACTACAATTTTGAGTTTTCCAATTGGAAGCAGAATGAAGAGCTTTCTAAAAATGAGCTGAACTGCCTGATTTCTGCTCTTAGCATAGGATATCCTTTTATTATGGGTAATTCCGCGAAAACCCGATTTGAAAAATTTTTAGATTTCCATTGAATTTTTGAACTTGAAAAATTTCTGAAATAAAGCTGACTTTTAATCATTTTGTCAGACAAACAATTTAGACTTTCTAAATTTAGATTTTTAGGCATTTTGTTAGACTTTTTTGAATTTGGAAAAATTTTCATATTTCTGCTGGCTTTTTGACATGGATATGTCTAATGGCTGGGGTCAATCCTGAAAAAGTGTCCAAATT